>BHFT01006320.1:0-48386 GCA_004320025.1 Laticauda laticaudata
ATGTAAGGCATCCAGAAAGTATCCATGATATCAGTCACTCCAAGACATTTTCTCTCCAATTGATTTATTTAGAAACAGATCTAGTATGTCTAAGGCAATTTCCCAAAGTGAAATTATTTTCACGCGTTACACAGAATCCACCTTCTCTCCTCCCATTTCTACACTTCATAAATCATGAGACCCAATTAACTGCAACTGGAATTTCTTAATACGACATTAATAATAATTGATATTCCAGACTGATGAGCTGTAAGTTAAGAGAGACCAAGGTATAGATCAAGTTTAAGATATGTTGGGCTTCAATTCTCAGAATTCCCCAATCATCATGCTAGCTGGGGAGTTAAAATTCATGCATCTGAAACTTTCTGAAGTTGAGAAGCATTGGTCTACAGGAAAGGGAGCAGTTGCATATATAAAAAAGTGAAGTGGTATCCAATAGAAGAGTATGTTTGTAGCTCAGGGTTGAACAGTGGAGTCTTTGATGCTCTCTGAGCTTGGAAGTTTGCTTGCAGGTATTTCATTACCCAACTACCGGCAGTTATCAGCAGCAGCATTCACACTATTGATGTTACCTAACTGGCTAATGAAAAGTCTGCAAGCAAACAAGCTCAGAGAGCAACACAAAGGATTCCACAAAGTGATCTATCAAGTAGAGCACGAGTGTCAAACTCGATCACATCATATGACACATCACAACACTTTTTGCCTTTGCAAAGCCAGGATGGGTGTGGCCTGGGTGTGATGCACCAACTCATGGGCTGCCATTTTGACACCTCTGAAGTAGAGGATAATAGTTGCAAAGTTCCTCTCCATCTGCAGAAAAGTGTTTGATCTTTCATGAGATATCAGCTTTTTCATCAGGAGGATTCATGGGTTGCAAATAGTGTTCAATACGGCATGGGTTTTCATGTCCTATGCACACGTGCACATGCATAGACATATATACCCAGAACCATGGTGTGATTTTCTAAAGCAGTTCACAAAAATCCCAGCCAGTTGACCTATTCCCTAGAAGTCTGTGTGCTGTTCAACTGAAAAGGATGTCTGATTATAAATGTGGTCACTAATTTTGGGTAGATAGCCTTTGATTAGTCTAGATTATTGCTACAAAGGTGTCACATCTCCCTTTGTAATCCATCATCTGCTTATTTCTTCCATCTCCCACTTCCAGCAAGCAAGAACTCAGTGGAGGCTGTTCAATATGGAGTGGAGGGAAGCACAGCCTTTCTTGAATGCCAGCCTCGCTCCCCTCAAGCTACCATCAAATGGCTCCTGCAGAGAGACAACAGTGACCGAAGAAAAGAGGTGAACAGACAAGCAAGGGAGGAGAGACTTTTTGGGAAAGTAGACAGAGAAATGGGGTGGAAATGTTAGAACACATGGTGGAGAAGGAGGAGTCTCCATTCCAGTTGAGGGCTTGGGGTAAGGGGTACCCCTCCTCAGACTTTTATGTTGAGAGAGATGGATAGTAACTTGTCTGAAATAGTATCGGGTCTCCCACTTGAGCAGGGGGTTGGACTAGAAGACCTCTGAGGTCCTTTCCAGCATTATTATTTTAATTTTTGAGAAGTGGCTCTTTCATTCTCTCCCTTGAGCCTACTTTCAACATCTTCACTGGCATTAGAATATTATTATCCATATTTTGGATACTAAAAAGTATCCAGAATTCTCACACGACTTAGCTGACAACCATCTTGGAAGCTCTTTGCTTCTGGAATATTCCAGAAGCAAAGAGCAGAGCTGACATTGAGAGTGCCAGATTCGGAGAATGCTCCGGAAGTCTCCTCAACCCAATTGAGTTAAAGTTGGTCTTCCTTTTCTCAAGCCCTGCCTGTGTTCTCATTTGCTCCTGGGGAAAAGAATAGGAAATGGGCCCTTGGCCCTGACTGGCTGCTAATTATGACTGCAGTCGAGGTTTTGTTTTTAAAAAATGCTATAACTGTTCTAATAGAAAATAGTAGTGCACAACAAGTCTTAAAGGACTCCAGGAAGACAACCATGGCTGATTGTGACTACTTCTTTCCCTACCATTGTGTTCTAATATCTCCAAGCCTGGCTGATCCAGCTCTACTGACCTCTATTTCTTCTTCTGCTTCTCTTTCCACAGCTCCGTACTGAAGGACGGGTACTGAGGACAGATCAAGGGTTGTTGTTGCGGTCCCTGCAGCTCTCAGACGGGGGCCTGTATTCCTGCACAGCCACAGAGAACAACTTCAAGCACACCATAGCCAAAGTGCAGCTGCATGTACTGAGCCGTGACACTGTCCACACTGTGCTCTTCCAATCAGAAGGCCCTGTCCCCTCTGCAGCAGCCATGAGAGCTGGCCTGCCGGGCACCTTCAGCTCTCAGTACCATGACCTTGTCCAGCTGCTCACACAGCCCGAGATGGGACTCATCAATCAGTATTGCCAGGGGTATTGGCGGCATGTGGCCTCCAATCACAAGGAAACTTTGGCTGGTCTCAAAGCCAAGGAGATGCATGACCAGAAGAAGCCACGAAACCGCCGGAATCACCAACCAGAGATGGATCAGCATACATGAGAGTGGCAGCTGAAAGGGACTATGCAATGACAGTTCTATAACTCCCCATTTCCATATATATATATAATTCTCATATATATATATATATGAGAAATCTCACACCACCACACACTGGTCCCTATCAAGACAGTATTTATTTGTAGGTTGTATATAATCCCATGGGTTTTGCCTGGGTGCGAGGTGGCAAAGAGCTTGAAGCACACACACACACACAAAAAAAAAAACCCCACACACACCGTGGCAGCTGGCTCTTCCTTCCCACATTTATCTGTGGTACTGTAAAAGAATTGACATCTTGAAGGGCAGAGAACAGAGCCAAACAACTCCTTCCTTTGCCTCGCACGTGTGGATAGCTGACCCCAGTCAGGGAAGGAGAGTTTCAAGGATGTCCAATGGCAAAATTACTGTTTCCTTAGCTCCCTTTCCCCATTATGGCCATAGCACAGTTGAGCACAATGCTCTATGGATCCACAACAGTGGGGCAGTGACTTTTAAGGCTGGCCCATCCTCAGCACATTTGAGATATTGTTGTTACCATAACTAAAACAATTCCATTTAGGTGAGGAGTTTTTTTTTAAAAGGCAGCTGTCAGATATCAAGCATTGTCCCAGTCCTGCTCCCCTTGCTACTACATACCCACAGGTGTATATAAGCCCCTGCCATACCTACAAAGCACTTTCTTCCTCTTCTAGACATCTCTCTGACTCAAAGCACATATTGATGGGACACCTTCCAGGGAAATTTTCTGTGGAGACTGCAACTCTTAGGGAGCCTGAGCTATTTGAGGAAGAAAGAAGTGCTCCATCAAGGATATCCATGTATGACCCATGCAGTGCTCTTCCTGCTACTAAAAATAAGCCAATTCCACTAGGAGTTCAAAAAGGACTTTCTGATTTGCAGTGCTTCAACTGGAGTGCCTTCCCACAGTGAATGGGATTTGGCCACTCAGGGCAGAGGCAGCTGGCTTGGTTGAATAGTTTACCATTGATGGGACAGAAAGGCCATATCCAAATGAGTTATGCCTGGGAGATGTAATGTACATATGAACCAAAGCTATTCTCCTGTAGTGCAATGCATCAGGCATTTCCAAGACCAAAGACAGCATGGCAATTGAAGTAGGAGAGAGGATAAAGGATTGGTGCATGGCCATCGGAATATCTGATTTCTGCTTTGCTAACCCTTGGAGGAATCGGTGCCAACTTAAATTCTATCATGTATTCATCTCATATTGCCTGTGAGGAGTCCAAAGCTTCAGTATGATACTCGCATCCCATCGAGCAAAGCAATATAAACCAAGGAGAACTGTAACAGTCCGACCGAAAGTGTTCTAATTGTCACAGAAGAATTCTGTAGCATCACATGGCCAACCATAAGAAAAAGACAGGCTGGTGAAAGCATGAAAAGGGGATTCAGGGAGATCTGTTTGTCTTTCTCTCAATTGTAATGTGAGTTTATGGAAAAACAGGCTAAAGTTTAATATGCATTCACTGCATGGAATCATTTTGCCTCCCTCCAACCTCTTTCTTGTCTTCAGAAAGGAAGCCAACTTGGCTAGATTCTCAATCTTCTTTTAAGTTATAATACAGGTAGTCCTCAACTTACAACTGTTCATTTAATGACAGTTACAATGCCATTGGGAGGAAAAGTGGCTTTATGACCAGTCCTTGTACTTATGACCATCACAGCATCCCTACAGTTGCAACCAAGATGTAGTTACGACCATTGAAGTGACCCGGGAGTGGGTCATACGATCAGCCATTTGCAACTTTTCAGCTTCGGACAAGCAAGGTCAGTGGGAGGGAAGTTGGATTTCCTTAACAACTTAACACATGATTCACTTCCAACCGCAGTGATCACTTAACCATGGCAAACAAGGTCATAAAATTGGGCCCAACTCACTCAACAACCGCCTTGCTTACCAACAGAAATTACAGTTTCAATCAGAGGTGGTATTCAGCAGGTTCTGACCAGTTCTAGAGAACCGGTAGCAGAAATTTTGAGTAGTTCAGAGAACCGTCAAACACCACCTCTGACTGGCCCTGCCCCTATCTATTCTCTGCCTCCCGAGTCCCAGCTAATCGGCTGGGTCTTCTTTTATTGCCCTGCACAGGAGAAGGGAGCTGGAAAGCAGGTTAGTGGGGTGGGGAGGGAATGGGGACTTTGCAGGATCCTTCCCCTGCCACGCCCACCAAGCCACGCCCACAGAACCAGTTGTATAATTTTTTGAATCCCATCACTGGTCTTAATGGTTATAAGTTGAAGACTATTTGTATTTAAATGTGGGACATGAACAAGAACAGATCCCATGTTTCTTACCTTCAGATAAGCACATTGAAAGAGGGAGGGGGTTTCCTGGGTGAAAAAGCGAGTCGACCAAATTTAGGTTATATCTTAGCTTACTTTCTTGAATGTCTTCCTGCTGTGCTCATTTCCGGAATGTCTCTCCAAGCGACCCACCCTGTGGAAAACAATTTGGTGTTCTTAGACCTATTGATCCAAGCTTCATCGATAATAGGCATGCTTTTTATCTTTCCCTAACTCCGTAGGGAAATGAAATTAAAAGTAAACCCCATGACAGCTACTTGCAGAGTTGCAGCATTCTGCATATCCTGACTTTCTGATTGGATTAATCTGTGCACTGAGGCAAGGAATACAAAATGCTTTCCTATGGCTATGGATCTTGTTGATATGGAGCTAATTATACAAAGCTACAGGGACTACCATTACATGAGCATACTGGTAGTAGTAGGTATAGAAAATATTGCACAGAGCTATATCACATTACCCTAAATGTGTAACAGGAACAAGTTAGGGCAATTGTTTCTGCTTCTGTCTGCAGAGCAAGGAAGTGTCTTCACAGCAGAGCTGAAAACTGCAAAAATCTGCAGTTTGTGTGATTCTGCCTCCCTACACACCCACACACCCAGTTGATAGTATACCACTTGCTGTTAACAAAAGGTGTTCCCCTTTCATTCTTGGAAACACAGGTTCTTCTTCATTCACCCTCCCTTGTAATAGCAACCCCCAATTCCTCTGCCAGTCTGAGTGATATGACTACACTTCCTCTTGTAAATAACTGTAAATAAAAAAATAAATAAACCTGAGACACGGAGCATCCGAGCAGTAACTCCACATGATGAAGCCAGGCGCAAAGCCACATTGCACTTGTAATGTGAGATTCCTGTGGATAGAACAAGCTAATAAACACTGGCTTTGTTTTTTGGAGACTCCAGGCTCCTTCATCTTCACTCCCATCTTCAACTGAGTGCTCTTTTGTCTCACTGGCCCAGATTAAGATTGCAATTTTTTCCTGCGGCCTGCTTCCTACAGGATAAG
Organism: Laticauda laticaudata; assembly: GCA_004320025.1. Lineage (NCBI taxonomy): Eukaryota > Metazoa > Chordata > Lepidosauria > Squamata > Elapidae > Laticauda > Laticauda laticaudata. The sequence goes on from BHFT01006320.1 coordinate 5,879, forward strand.
CTTTTACAATGATAAGAATGTATACTTGATACAGAACGCTTGTGGCTCTTTTACTCCTTAGGGAACGGCACAATGGTGTTGGCTTTCACACATCGACCGTCACCCATGCTCGCTCATATGCTTTAATCTTTCTACCTCTTGATGTTGTATTTGCAAAATTCCCCAGCCAATTTTTGTGACTCAAAAACCAAAATATTGCACACTGTAATAAAGGGGCTGGATTGGCTATATACCAACAGCCATATCAGATTGCAACTATTATATCACACACTGTTCCCTCCTGAAAGCAAGAAGTCACCAGCTAGCAACATATCAGAAAACTAGCATAATTTTCAGTGTCATGTTATCCAAAGAGATACTTTGTGTTAATATAGGGAAGCCTCCAAACATAGGAATCCACAATTGCTGTTTGAAGTGGTGAAACCTATTCTGTTATGGTTTTCTCTAATCCTTTTTTAAGCAACCCAAACTGGGATCGTTGTCCATCATGAAAAAAGTGCATTTTGTCATTAGTTTGGGAGTTTTGTTTTCTTTTTTGTGGTCTACCTGCATTTCTCATTATTCCATTTCTCTAGATGAGTTTTATGGAGTTAAATAAACTCCACAAAATGGTTTTATGGAGTTTTATGAGAAAGTAAAAAACAACAATTATCCTTATCTAGCTGCTTTTTGAGATCTTGTGTAACTTTATAAAACTGTATCGGGCTCCTCTTCACTAGCCCAGTTTCTCAACTCATAAACTCTAAAGATCACACCATTTCCATTTCACCACCTGATCATGTGGGCCTTTCTCCCTTTTTCAGCTCAATGGTGTCCTTTTCTCATGTCTTTTTTGAGAAGTAGCACTTGGAAGTGCACACTATGCCAAGAATGGTCACACCTCAAATAACACTTCCAAGCAGTTCCACTCCATCTATAAATATGGACACAAAAATCATGACAGAAACTTTCTGGACTCACAAGCTTTATACCATTCCTTATTTTAAATGCCCCAGGATATATCTCCAACAGAACCAGAAATAATGTAATGAAGCCCATCAAATTGTGGATTTCAGATTTTGATTTGAAAGCCATAAACTGGTTTAGATTTCATTAAAAGGGATATGAAAGGGATACTGAGGAGCTAAAGTACCACATGTGCAGTAAACTCCATAGTCCAGAGACTCATTGCATTAGATGTTCTCCCAAATATGAGAGGCTAGAAAAGGCCCAGCACTTGCATTTCAGTGGATAAAAACATAGACTGCGCTGGAAAATCTTGTCTCAAGGCTCTTTCTGCAGAAATTCTAGTAATGTGTTGACCATAAAGTCACCCAACCAAAGTTTGTTTTCCATTTATTTATGGAGCAACAAGTCCCCCCTCCTCTTTTTTTTTTAATGGAGCAATCAGTAGCTGATTTTCTGCAGCTTCTGGTTGATGATCAATCCGGGAAGGACAAATATTGGGTTTCTTAGGCCCTGGTCCTCCATGCCCTGAGGGTTAGAGACAAAGAGGTCTTGTTCATAATAAAAGAGACAACAGGAGCTCCTACCTCTCTAGGGTGTGCTGAAACAGCTGGTTAAGCAAACATACTGGGAAGAAGAATTCAGGGTCATGTACTCATTTCCTGTCATTTCCTGTCACTGGCTAAGTTGGGGGATTGGATGGACCATCAGTGACAGGTCTGTCTACCCCCCATGGATGTCACAAGCTTTTTCCTGCTAGCGTGCAGTTTGACGGATTGTGTGTACCTACCAGTCTTTTGTCTGCTGAAATGGCTCCCTGGGACAGATGGTCATGGGAGAAAGATGAGAGAAGGAGGCATAACTGCTCTGAAATACTTACAGGGCCTGAATGGTCCTTGTTTCTCAAGATGCTGAGGAAGAAGCAGCTTCACATGTTCTTTCAGCTGGTGAAACTTCATGACAAACTCGGAACTGCTACTAAGTAGATAAGGCCAAGCTAGATGTTAAGTCTGACAAGTTTTCTGTACAGCCACCAGCCTTCCATCTATTTGTACTGTTGTTGAAAGGGTTTATTTTAAGATGAGATGTCTGTGGGAAGTCTTTTGTGAGTCACCATAAATGAGAACATTTATAGTCAGAAAAAAAACCCCAGACAGATGTATTTATTCATTCATCATATTTATAAAGTGCTCCAATCAGTTGCAATTCTGGACAATGATAACAAAGTAAAACTCAATCAAATAGAATATTATCAAAATTATTTTTAAAAATATTTATATCTCTATAGATCCAAGATGAGTAGGTCAAAGCAATTTGGGCCAAAGGCATGGCAGTGCCTGTCACCTAATGCTGTGCCATATAAGGCTTTAAAGGTGATAATGAACTGAGTCTGGAAGCATGATACAAATCATAGCAGTGAGCTTAGAATAAATGTTATGCTGCAGGTAAGTAGTTCAATCACTAGTAGCAGCATTCTGGACCAATTGCACCTTCTGAATCCTCTAGGCAAAATGCAGTATGATAATCCAACCATATAGTTAATTAAAGTGAGGTATTTCTTTCATATTCTGGTCTAGATAAAGTTGTACAGTAATTTGTGTACCAGCTGCCATAGTTTCTATCATTTTTTAAAATAAGAACCCACAAGTCGAAATGGATACCCCAACTTACAAAGCAATTCCAGGGCACAAACAACTCTGTATACCATAAATATTGAGATTGATATTAATAGAGGACTCAGATATTCAGGGAGCAATAAAAATGCCTTCCTAGGTTTTAATCAGAGCTTGTTTTACCCCATACAGTCTCTAAAAACTTTCAGACTCCAAGACATCTTGCTTGTCTTCATAGAATTATATATTAAAACATTGTCAGAAAACTGATGAAACCTCACCTGAAACTAATACATTATTAAGCTGCCCATCAGTTTCCTTGAGTTCATACCGATGTTAAGTAGTATCCATCCCAAAATGATATGAACACCTTTATCCACAAAGAAACCTGTTTGCTCTGCCAAATTTTCTCTAAAGGGGTGTTTGGATACCACTGAACAATATGCAGATAATATAAGCACAGAGAAGAAGTAATGCTTGTCCATGTCTGTTATCAGCTCACATGTGTCAGCCCTTAAAGGTAGATTAGACTAGGATACTGGAGTCATAAAAATAATATAAAAATATAGTAACAGAATTTTGCAAATTTGATTGTACTTCCTCCTTCCTTCTCTTCCTTGATCTTTATGATGCCTCAGAGGGTTTTTTCTGAGATGTTTTCTCGGATTACAATTCTGCCCCAGACTGAGGTTTCTTTTATCTTACTATTAATTTAGTAATATCTCTTCCTCCTGTCCCTCAAGGCCATTTCCTTTTCCTACTACAACATATGAATATTTTCCAATACTCCATCATGGCTACTTTCAGTGGTCCATCACTGTTGCTATAAGCATCTTTTCAGTTATTTAATTCCCCTCACCTCCTCAGTGAAGTCAGGAATGGCTTGGGACAAGCAATGGGACAGAGACCTTCTTGAACCAATCTCATTCAGTACACTTCTCATTTGCAAGTTCTAGACAGAACCAAATTGCCAGGGAAAAAAAGACCCAAGTGTCCTCTAGAATCTTGAATCCATTAGTCACCTGGTACAGATCTTTTCAAAAGGTCCATTGCCTGTGCAGATGTCCAGGGCTTCTGTGATCTGCAGTTTGACAAGGAAGTGGTCTCATCATGGCAAAGGGGAAATGCCAACATCCTCCACTTTCAGATTACATCTTCATTATCTTTGCTCCAAAATAAAGACCAGTGGTGAGATCAGTGACAAACAAATTCAATAAATAAATGTCTATCTTTATTCTTAGGTTTTGTAAGCAGTAGTTTAAGAAAAGTGCAATTCAGTCCTGACCTACAAATATATTCTATCAATTGTGCAAACCTTGAATGAAGGAAAAGCAGGAACATCTCATGTCCTGTTTTCATTAGCACTATTCCCCCCAGTTGGCAAACAAATGCTCCTGGAAAGGCCACAATGCATCAGAAAAGCAACAGACCATCATTGCACATCGCTTGAATTTGGCTTTCATTGATATAAGTGGAAACTTTAGCACACATATTCTGATTCCTATCAGCAGCAGGCAGCTTAGACTATTTCTGTTTTATTTAATATACATTTTCAATGTCTGCAAATCTACCAGGCATTCCAATATTTAACCCTCATTCTTCAGCCATCCAATTCCACTAGTATTCATCATTTATATTTGCTATAAAAATAATATTATCTCTGAATATGTAGACCTCAATGTCCCCCATCAAAAGTAATTCAGTTGCTGCTCTTACACCACCTAATTCATCTTTTGTTTACAAGATTTGGCTTTTAGAAGTTTAGAAGAATGATCGCAAGATTCTATCTGAGAGCTGGAAGGTTAAAGAACTGGATTTGGATCAGGGACTTTCACTTCCCAATTTGACTGTGGACTCTGTGTATAGTCAATGGACAAAAAAGGCCCCCCTTATTTTCTTTTTGCAAATAGCAAAAATAACCTAAATTGTGTTGGACTTCAATGAACTCCCTGTTCAGCACTTCCCAAACCTTTATCTTCAAAAAGCAATGGGATGTTGATGGAGAATTAACTGTTTACTCTGTATCCCCTCTTTGTTTACTACATTGTGGATTTTGCTATAAGATTACTTATCTTGGGAGACTTCCCTCTGCCTTTAGTTCCTTGCCATACATGCAGGAGTGGGTTTCTACCAGTTTTGTCCACCTCTGTAGAAACGGTAGCTCTGAAGAACAGCAGACATAGAACCGGTTCTATGTCTGCTGATGTTTTTGGCCACATGACCACCTGGGCTCTTACCTGATCTTTATTTCCTCCTTTTTCAACATCAGCTGCTGAACGAGGCACAGCTGCAGTTAAAAAAACAAGAAAAGAGAGCTGTTTTAAAGGCTGCTTCTTGGCACACAGTGTGCTAATGACGATTAAAGCCCATGTCACACTGCACCAACGGATGGAAAGAGGATGTAAAACGGAGAGAAATACTTGCCATCCGTTGGTTAATGTGATGCTTCCGTTCTGTACTCATTGCGTCCGTTTTTTCTTCGCTCTCTATCCGTCCAGCATCCATCGACTAAAGGTTCCATCCGCTCAAAAAGTTTTTGAAGGCGGCAAATGTATCAAATGTGTCCCGTTCTGCTCCGCTAGGCATATGGGGAACATCCGTTCTGCAATCCCGTCGTCCCGTTACGTGTCCGCTTACATCCGCTTAGGCATTCCACTGCGCATACTGCGCAAACTCAAATCTGCTCCAGGCGGTAAACCGGACACAGGGAGGAAAGCGGAACGGATGCGGAGATGGACGCGCAGCGTGAGTAGCATGGACGGAGAAAGGATGAAAGCGGAATGCAGCTTGCCAAAGAAAAGCATTTAAAATGGAAAAAAACGTTCACAGAGGGATCCTATCTCGATATTAAGGATGTCTAGAGGATGCCTGAGGATGCAAAAGGACACATAGTGGAAAACCTATATTTGCCTATAAAAGAGGGAGCAACTCACCTGGATCTCACTTTCAGTCCAAGCAGCCCTGGTGTGGCAGACCTCTGCAGCCTTCATCTGGCTCTTGCTCTTCCACAGCATCCAATCATGTCCACCCATGGATCGTAACATAGTCCTTTTGGTAGCCACCATCGTTCTGCAACAGTGCGAAGCCATCTACAGGCTCTTTCAACTCCACATGGGAAGAAAAGGAGCAGCCAAGAAAGCGTCAGGGTCCGAAAGATGATCGGGAGAAAGAGCAGAGTACGGACTGTACAACAAGCTGATGGTGAGCTGCAGGAACGAAGACCCTCGTGCATTCCAGAACTTCATGAGGATGCCTCCAGCCATGTTTTGACGAAGTTGTGGAGCGGCTGACACCCAGGTTGACCCAGCAGAGCACCAACTTCTAGCGCATCCTGGACCCTGGGCTCAAGGTGGTATGACTCTGCACCACCTGGCCTCAGGGACCACCTACAGGAACATCCATTCTGCATCCGTCGTCCATCCGTTAACGCCATCCACGCTCACATCCGCTAGGCATCCACTGCGCATCCACGCAACTCAATTGCTCCAGCGGTAAACGGACACAGGGAGGAAGCGGAACGGATGGGAATGACGCGCAGCGTGAGTAGCACGGACGGAGAAAGGATGAAAGCGGATGCAGCTTTGCCAAAGAAAGCATTTAAAAACGGAAAAAACGTTCACAGAGGGGACCTATCTCGGATATTAAGGATGTCTAGAGGATGCTAGAGGATGCAAAAGGACACATAGTGGAAAAAACTATTTTGCCTATAAAAAGGGGGAGCAACTCACCTGGATCTCACCTTTCAGTCCAGCAGCCCTGCTGTGCAGACCTTCTGCAGCCTTCATCTGGCTCTTTGCTCTTCCACAGCAATCCAACTCATGTCCACCATGGATCGTAACGATAGTCCTTTTGGTAGCCACCATCGTTCTGCAACAGTGCGAAGCCATCTACAGGCTCTTTCAACTCCACTATGGGAAGAAAAGGAGGCGGCCAAAGAAGCGTCTGGGTCCGAAGATGGATCGGGAAGAAAAGCAGAGTACGGACTGTACAACAAGCTGATGGTGGAGCCTGAGGAACGAAGACCCTCGTGCATTCCAGAACTTCATGAGGAGCCCAGCCATGTTTGAGTGAAGTTGTGGAGCGGCTGACACCCAGGTTGACCAAAGCAGAGCACCAACTTCCCGCCCAGCCTGGAACCTGGGCGCAAGGTGGTACTGACTCCTGCACCACCTGGCCTCAGGGACCACCTACAGGAGCATGCAGTACGGCTGGAGGGTGCCACACAACACGCCATCAGCATTGTGGTCAGAGAAGTGGTGGCAGGCATCATCGAAAGAATACAAGGAGGCTCCTCCAGTGCCCTCCACTGAAGAAGGATAGAAGAAAGTTGCAGAGCAGTGGTATCAGAAGTGGAACTTCCCCCCACAACCATTGGAGCCGATAGATGGGGCAAGCACATGGCCTGCAAAGCTCCACCCAACTCAGGGTCCACTTATTCAACTACAAGGGCTTCTTCAGCATCATCCCTCTTCGCCATGGTCGATGCTGACTATCAAGTTCATGTATATTGATGCTTCAGGCAACGACTCATCTTCAGATGCCCAGGTATACAATACCAGTCACCTGCAAGGACGGGGTGGAACGCAACCTAATCATGGGATTCCCAGATCCAGACCCCTCGCCCAACACACGCAAGATGTGCCCTACTTCATTGTGGAGGATGACGCCTTCTCCCTCAGAACATACCTCATGATGCCTCACCCGTAAGAGAGGATCTTCAACTACAGGCTGTCCAGGTCAAGGCAGGTGGTGGAGAACGCCTTTGGCATCCTGGCCAACAGGTTCCAGGTACTTCTAACCACCATGCAACATCATCCAGAGACCGTGAGGAGGATCGTGGAAGCTTGCTGCATCCTGCACAATCTCATGCGCACCCGCTACGCAGTGTTGCGAGAACAAGCTCGTGGAACCTCCAACAAGGCAATGGGGACCATGAGCCTGGGGAATGGAGGCAAGGTGCAAACCTGATAGACCATGAGGATGTGCAAGGCCCAACAAAGCTCACGTGAAAGGGAAGAAAGCAGCGCAACCTCCGAAACACTGGTGGCAACTCCCCAGCTGGAGTAGTGGAGTGGCCAAGACAGGATGATAGAATGATTAATGGATGCTTCCTCAGCCTGTCTCATCACACTGATGAGAATTGGCCATGTATGTTGGTGGGCCTACAATGAACAGGCATTTATAAAGAGTTGTGTTTAATGTTTCGACATGTGGTGGATGATTTTGATTACATTATTATTGTATAATTAAAGGGCCATAGGTGTGGCAGCTGGGAGGGTGGACCATACAGTCCCACTATGCTTGACACTGGAGGTTTTTATCCATAGTTTCCTTAAACCCATCCCACAGATATCCTAACCATCCACAGGTATCCGCCTGCCCATGCCACAGCTATTAACCCATCCCAAAGGTATACCTGCCCCATCCCACTGCTTTCTTAACCCATCCCACAAGCATGCGAAAGCCTAAAACCATTTCTAAAAATTTCCAAGCCAACGACTTTTTTAACAAATAAATGATGGCAGTGTGTGAGCAAAGATAATCTTTATAATAACAAGCTTGTAAAAAGAAAAAATCTAGACCCCAAGTCAAGTGTCGCAAATAAAGTCAAACAGGTAGCCACCCAGTTCTTGGCACTCTTCTCAGTCACTCGGAGGTGTGCCATCTCAGGGGTTGAAAGGGTCTAGGTGCTGGTGGAGTTGGTGCTGCGAGGTGCTGGTCTGAAGCACCAACTGGGGTGGCCTGGCCCCGAGAAGGACAACAGGGGAGGTGTGTTGAGGAAGCTCTATTTCAGACAGCTGGCTTCGCCCCCGTGATGTTGGAGAGCTCCTTCCTCCATCATGGGGTGTTTAGAGCCCCGTACCGACGAGATTGCAACTGAGGCCGGGCTTGGCTGTGGGGTGGAGGAAGGAGGCAGTGTAGTGGGGCTGTCTGGTCTGCAGCTGGGTGAGGACTGGCGTGGGTGGCATCGGTGACATGGGTGGCATCGGTGGCATCAGTGGCATGGGTGGCATTGGTGGCATCAGTGGAACTGGTGGCAATGGTGTCGTCCGATGAACTGTGCCTGGACTGGGAAGGGCTGCTGCTGTGCTGCTGGACCTCCTGGTAGCCGGTAGCCCTGGTTGGTGAGGGCTGTGGAAAGCCTTGGAATGGGAGGAAATCACCTGGGGTGAGGAGCAGACCTGGACTGGGTGGGAGCAGGTTCATCTGGATCTGGAGGGTTGTGAAAGCAAGTCGGTGATCTGTCCTTCTCAACCAGGTACTGGGGTTCCGCCATGTCCGTGAGGGTCTGGTTCACATAGGTGAGGAAGGGCTTGCGGTTGGAGGATGAGGAGTCGGTGTGGACCAGCTGAGAGAGGATATCTATGCTGCTCCTGATGGTGTCTCTTATCTCCAGCAGGACAGTGTGGCTCTGCCCCTCCTGTCTGGCTCTCTGCCTTTCTGTGGAGGTGGAGCTGGGGGTGGATGCGGGTTGGACTGTGGTGGAAGTGCCGTCTCCTTTTCTCCACTGTGCCAGGGAGTCCTCCATGCGTCTCCCCAGCGGTTAGAAACAGCTGTCCGCGGGTTCTCCATCGGTGGGCACGCTCCACAGACACTTGGCTGGAGACAGAAGCTGACTCTTGGCCGGAAGAGGACTGGCTCTCAGCAGGCTGCCTGAGATGGAAGAGGGTTTTGTGAAGGCGGCTACCCTCCTCGGTGGCGATCTCACCTCCAGGAAGCTGCACTTGGTCAATGATGTAGGTCTCTCTGTCGCAACTTAACCGTGCGCTGGCCAGATTCTTGAGGTGCAACTTCCCGTACCAGTGTGCATGTGGCCTTCCACCACGAGGAGGCACCTCCGAAGTGTAGCCCAGGTCTCCGCTCTTCTCTCCAAGCCAGCCTGCTTCCTTTTGGTGTCCCCTGTAAGAGGCCTGGTGTCCCTTCGCCATAGATACCTCATTCTCTCTCAGCCACTCCAGCACCTCATCCTCATGTTCCTCCTCGATGGGAGTATTGCCTCCTCTCCCGTTCTTCAGATATACCCTTTCCTCCCTTTGGCAGGACCACATGGGCCCCTCAATCAGAGGGGCTTCCGGTTGTAGGCGCTGCTCCCTCCACACCACCAGCACGCAGCAGCACCAAGCAGGACCACAGAAGCAGCCACCAGCACCAGCAGCACCAGCAAGGACCAGGATCAGCAGAGCAGAGTAAGCGCAGCAGCGCCACAGCACCAGCAGCACCAGCAGCACCAGGAGCATGAGCCAGGACCAGGAGCACGAGCAGGACAGCAAGGACGAGGAGCAGCTTCAGCAAGAGTAAGCAACCAGCAGAAGACCAGCCGCCAGGAGCGCATTCAGCCAGATAAAGCAACCAGCAGAAGCACCACTTCCAGAAGAACGATCAGCAGAGTAAGCACCAGCAGAGGCCACCACCGCCAGAAGCAGCAATCAGCAGAGTAAGCACAGCAGAAGCACAGCACCGCCAGAGCAGCATCAAGCAGAGTAAGCACGAGCAGAAAGCACACCGCCATAAGCAGCAGGCAGCAGCTCTCCAGAAGCAGAAGCAGCAGAAGCCCCAGCCCCAGAAGAGCGAGCCCGTGTACCTAGAAGCCCCCAACAGAAGCAGAGTGAGGGCCAGCGGGTGGCGAGGGTGGCTCTGTCCCTCTTGCCGGGCTGGCAGCAGATGGCTGAGCTTTTCTTTCTTCCCCATGGTTTGGGGTTACTGGCTGGCAGGGCAGCGCAGGTGGCAGGTGCAGCGCTGGCAGGGAGGCTGGCAGGCAGGCTGGCAGGCCAGGCAGGCAGCAAGGCTTGGCAGGCAGGCTGCAGCAGAGCTGGCTGGCAGGCAGGCAGAGCAAGAGGCTGGCAGGCAGGCAGGCGATGTTGTTCTGGAAAGCAGGTCTTTCCTCTGATGTTGACCTGCTTGAGGAGGCTGCTTTCCCTTGATATTCTGCGGGCTGCAAACGCAATGCATCCTCCCCGCATGCCGCATGTGAACGCTAGGCATCCGCTAGGCATCCGCTAGGCATCGCTAGGCATCCGCTAGGCATCCGCTAGGCATCCGCTAGGCATTCCGCTCTGCATCCCGCTTCATCGCTTAGGCTTCTGCTGTGGCAATCCGCTTCATCCGCTCGGCTGTCCCTCTGCATCCGCTGTATCGTTCTGCATCCGCTTTGCTGCGCTTCCCCCGGAAGCCTTGCGGATGTGCCATCCGCTCTCATCGCTTTCCATCCTCTAAGGCTTCCATGAAGCATCCGCTTTCCATCCGCCCTTGCGTTCCTCCCCACATCCACTTCCTTTCCGTGTTGTCCACTTCTGGTTATGCAATTTTTGCCCCTTTTGAGAGCGATACAACGGATGGAACATTTTTCTCAATCCGCTGTGTCCTTTTTACAAACGTTTTGCATCTGTCGGCCAGTGTGACAGGGCCTTAACAGGCATATGGCTCACAGCGGCAGGGAAACTCATAAATCCCGAACTGGTAGTTAACCCTCTCGTATCCCACACATGCACACGTGCACATGCTCTCTAAGTCTTTTCTGGAAGGATACACTAAACTTAGGTCCTGCCTGCCTCTATAATAAATTTATTTAAATAAATATCCTATTCTACAACACCTCTTTTGCTAGATTCCCATTTGTTGGGCTCAAGCAATCAGAACTACTTGCAAGTCAGCCAAAATAGATACTTTATTTCTGATTGCCTATTTTTACAAGATTCTTGCCAGAGTATCTGACTTCCCTTGGGAAATGGCGGATATAGACCTCAGAATTTTTGGTCAGATGTTTGATTCCAGACTGGAATGAATTTTACTCCCCTTCAGTAGAGGATTCCATCACACTACTCTTAGGGATGCTCATAGGCATAGATAAATGCAGACACACATTCAATATTACAAACCACATGAAAAACTACTAATTAAATCTTAACAGTGATGGCACTGGATACAATAGGATTAGTAGTTTTGTTATCCAGTTTCTCTTTCTATGTTTCTTGCTCCCCACATCTTTCCTCCAAGACATGCTATTATTTTTGACATTGCGTGTGGGGGAAATGTCAGCCATCTGATATTTTAAACCTTAATTAATTAACCATAATTAATATAATTTATCCATTGCCACAGTGAGATCAAAGCACATGAACCATCCGCAGCAGACCCATTGGTGCATCGTCCCATGCAATTAGTATGGCAGGAAAAGGCAGAGCTTGGAGGAAGGAGTATTCTTGTCCAGGTCAAGAGCAGATGAAAAAAATGGAAACTGCTGAGTTCAGCATGTGCAGGGATTGAAGGAGCATTATCTCAGAAATGCCTTTAAGCTACTGAGCACAAGATTAGAGCCTGGGAAGACCTTGGGGTTACCTCCTATGTGGCCCTTCTTCAGTTGCCCTTGCTCCACATTGGATGCTTCAGAGCTGATGAAGCAGTTCAGCAAAATCCCTCTAAGCCAGAAGGTGGCTGGTATTTGCTCAAGAAGGGAGCAACAGTAGGCACTGAAGGCGCTCAAGAGAGCAAGACAAGAAAGAATCTGCCTTGACTTAAGTCTGGGCTAGAGAAGAAGGCAATTCCAACAGGAAAGCACTGGAGCCCCCTCCCCAGGCTTTCCTGGGAATCCCCTTTCACTGACCGAAGGGGGGAAAAACAACTGGGTGATGGGTGCAGGTGCAAGCGTGGAGGAAAAGCATTCTCGACAGCTGGAAAAAAAGCTCAAGGAAGATGCTGAGAAGGATGCCAGGACAGTTAAGCTGTTGCTTCTTGGTAAGTAAATCCTCCAAAGAAAGTCACAGTGTCCTTGTCCACACTGTGGCAGGCAATATCAAGTTCTTCCTCCCTTTTCCTACAGTGTCTCATTCACTTGCATGCCTGAGTGGAAGGAGAGCAGTGGGCATTTCATTCAGAAGCAGAGCAATCCTAACCCAGAAGGTCCTCTGTCCCAGCCTCTGTACATGCAGACTGGACAACAACATTAGGAAGTCATGTGAAGGCAAAGCTTTAATCCAAGTCCTATGAAGATTTATCTCTATATGCTGTATTTTTTTATCAAATTTTTAAATCAACCATCTCCCTCACCGAGGGACTCTGGGTGGTGTACAGGTAAAATATCAAACCATAAAAACAGAATATAAAATTTAAAAAGGCAAAGATGAATTAAAAATCAGTGTGAAAGTTAATTAAAAGATGGGAGGAAGTCTTTCAGGGTGCTAGCCAGCCCCACAGCTGCCTGCTCCTAGGTAAGCATGCAGTCTTGTGCAACACCAAATGCATGGTGTAGAATACTGGTGCCTGGTTCAACAATATTAACTATGAGTGGGATCCAGGTGTCCTAGTGGACCACCATTTAAGTATGAGTGAGCAATGTGCCAAAAAAGCTGATGCATCTTTTGGATGCATCAACAGAGGGCTGGTTTCAAGGTTATGAGAAGTAATAGCACTGCCTTATACTGCATTGGTGAGGCCACACTTGGAATGCTTCATCCATTTCTAATCGCTAAAACACAGAGAAGATGCTGAGACCCTAGAAAGAGTGCAGAGAAGAGAAACAAAGATGATGAGTCTGCATCCTACAAGGAACATTTTAGGGAGCTAGGTATGTCTAGCCTACTAAAAGAGAAGAATTAGGGGTGATATGATAGCTGTCTTATAGTACATGAGGAGCTGCTACAGAGAGGTCAGGGTCAACTTATTCTCCAAAGATTCTGAAGGTAGGACAAAAGGCGATGGATGGAATCTCGTTAAAGGGAGATTCAACCTGGAACAAAAGAGAAACTTCCTGAAAGTGAGAACAATTAACCAATGAAACAACTTGTCACCATGAATGGTGGGTGCTCCATCACTGGAGGTTTTCAAGGAAAGTTTGGACAACTATTTGTCCGGAATAATATAAGGTCTCCTGTCATGGACAGCAGAGATGGTATTCAGCAGGTTCTGACCAGTTCTGGAGAACCAGTAGCGGACATTTTGAGTAGTTCAGAGAACCGACAAATACCACCTCTGACTGCCCCCGCCCCCATCTATTCTCTGCCTCCTGAGTCCCAGTTGATTGGCTGGGTCTTCTTTTGTTGCCCTGCACAGGAGGACAGAGCTGGAAAGCAGGTTAGTGGGTGGGGAGGGAAGAGAGTTATTACAGTATCCTTCCTCTGCCATGCCCACCAAGCCATGCCCACAAAACCAGTAGTAAAATTTTTTGAATCCCATCACTGATGGACAGGGAGTTGGACTAGAAAAACTCCAAGGTCTGCAGAGGCTGCAGAGTCATATTTTTACACTTTCTGGAAGGCCAGGGGGGTGGGGGCCTGCCTTGCCCTTTACTTATGAGACAAACATAAGAGGAAAAGATAACTGCACATTTTAGAGAAATGGGAACTAAAAGAAATTCCTTCTAGGTATATCTGCTAAGACTCTGCTTATTCTCAGAGAAGCTTAAGGCATCTCACACCAGCTCCTGCTGTACGTTGATGCTGATTTACTTTGTCATGTGGGGGCCATGCCTTTAAAGCTCTCTGGACCATTACTCCTTCAAGACTTTTGCTGACATAGTTCTGCTGGATCCTCTGCTTTTAATATAGATGCTGCACCCTACATTTGTACAGATGAAGAGAAGGATGGACTGAAGAACTGTAAAGATGGTTACCTTCTCTTATATTCTTGGCAAGGACTAAGCTGACCGGGTTAGTTAGCTCAGCTTTCCCAAACCACATGTTCTGTAGATGTGTTCAGATTATATTTTTAATAATTCCCAGACAGTAGAACTAAATGAGTGTGTCAAATTAAAGCAGGATGAAATATCTAAAACAACTTGGGTCTACCTTTACCACTGAGTGGATTTTTAATGTTAACACTACACTGAATTACACATGCATACACACAACTGCTGCAAGTGAAATATAAGGAAAGGGCCAAAACACAATGGGCATTGTGAAATGGTTCTTTGTCAGAGAAAGATACATTTAAATATTACAGAAGTGCATGCTGTTGTTGGCTCCCATAACCTCCAAGAAAGCCATAGCTGTATTTTCTTTCAACAACTTTGTTCCAGAATATTGATAGACATTCTCATTGGCAATACCAGCCAACCCACAAATTAATGCAGCTGATTGACTTCCTTTTCCCACATTATTAAGGGAGTTAAATGAAGGGCTGGCCTGTGGGAACTGTTCTTCAGTCTTCCCTGGTGGACTGAACCATTCAGATGTTGGGATTGGAATTCCAGACTGCCATAAGTCTATGCTTTCCACACAGTACATGATAAGTAATGCCATCCTGTTTCCCATCCTTTCATAACTTTGGACACTAGAGCTGCCCTTTTTCTATGAAGCACTGAGGATAAGTTGGCCTATGGCCCAGATCTCATTATCTTATTATCTCTCCTGGAAAGGTGACCAAGGTTGACTTAGAGCATCTTATTCTGACACCTTTGGTGGTGGTAATCCTGCACAGATCCCTTGTTGCAATATAAGATGGAAAAGTCCGAAAGAGAAGTTCTTTAGAATTCAGAGACAGCCTTTGGGGGAGGGAGGGAAGGAAGGAAGGAAGGAATTGACTTAAATTAGGTCATAAGGCCAGCATGCCTTCAGAAATATCATATATCAAATATTTTGCTTTTGCTTTTTTTCTGCTTTAACACATTGTATTTCCTAACACAGCTGCCAAAGTTTGAAGATAAAAAAGAATTAAGATAGTTTGATCAAATACGGAGCCAGTAAGAAAGAGGGAATCTCCGTGCTAGGTCAAAGGGTAAATGAAGCTGACACCAATGTGGAATATTGGAAAGATTTGCACGCAAGGCTGGTATGAAATGCACGAGTACAATAATTATCTGAAAAAAATGTCCATGCTAGGTTTAAACCCTCTTCTCAAATGGAATTCTGATGATATACTGTTGGCTACTGAAAGAAATGTGTAATAATCACCCAGTGAGTTAGATTTGGCTGAGGAAATAGGAAAATAAATACACTAAATTGAATCTGAATCTTTCCATTTCCAATCCTGGATCTTAACCACCACATCAAAATGGTTCAAATGCTTACCTTATTATTTAAAATTAATGAGTAATATGATAGTTGTGATTCAAGTATTTAAGAGTAATTAGAAGAGGTAAAAATCAGATGCTGACACGTTGAGCTTGCCCAGTAGTTGAAAAATCATTGAATCCAGTTGCAAAATGGTTGAATTTGTAATGATTTTTTTATAAAACTGCTGTTGTTTAAAAAAAAAAAACCAGAGAGAATAGAGTCTCCACAGACAGGGGAAGAATAAATAGAACATAGAGATTAAGAAGTAAAATAAGATGCTGTTTTGATTAAATGAGAGGCAAGGTAAGACTAAAGATATCTAAATGGAAAGGCTTTGTTTTTCTAAAGTGTAATGATACAGAAATGAAATGTAAGCTAGGATAGTGTAAAAGACATGCAAAAAAAAGAGGGTGGGGAGGAGACATATGGAAACATTGATCCAGTCGTTCACAAGACTGTGACAAATAAAGCAGAAGTGAAAAAATGGAGTTTGGAAGTAGAAATGAGTGTGTGTTTCTCTCTCTGCCGCAAGTGGGGAGGGAAGGTTGAACCACAACTAGCTTAACTGGAGAAAGTGGAAGGAGATAGCTACTTTCATTTTGGCAGCAAAATATCTAATAGGGAATTCCTCCTCTCCATATAGAAGAGCAACCGGGAAGCACAAGGGAGGATCAGGCAGCAATTTGTGGCCAGTGAAGGAGAGCGTGGTGGGTGATGGATCACCAATAAGAGAAAAGACCCAGAGTATTGACAGAAAAAATACTGTGGTTTGAAGAACCAAATGCAGGCCAGATCAGAGGCTCCAGGATGGAAAAGATACAACCTGGAAGGAGAGATCAGTGCGGGAGAGTTAGGAATGCTGTTACATGAGAATTTGCAGACTCAGCTGATGATTTAGGATGTTCTGCAGGAAAGGGAGAGTATGATTAATGAGAGAGAGAGAGAGAAAGAGAGAAGGTGTTAGTTCTTGGGGCTCAGGTTCTTAAAATAAAGTGCAAAATTATTGAGGAGAGTCCACCAAGGATTTTTTGGGGAGACCAATTTTTGACAAATGTAAGACTGCAGAAGTGCAGCAAATGGGCTCTGGTGTTAAATTGAATTTGGTGCCATATAGAAAGCATTGGGAATTGGGAACAAATACAGTTTAGTCCCTTTTCATTTTCTGTTCCCCCAGGAGCTGGAGAATCAGGGAAAAGCACCATAGTCAAGCAAATGAAGTAAGTCTTCTTCCAACAATTCCTACACATCCTTGCCATTGCAATTTTCAAATTCTACTCATAAGAAGTCTTTCTCATATGAAGTCTCATTGAATCGGTCTGCCCAATTTATTTTAAAAGATTGTTTTAATAAATGAATAAAATGGATTCCAAAAAATAAGGAGCCTCGAGCAAGATCTTTATTCATAGCTATACCAATGAGGCCTGAATCAATACCGTAGGCATCCTTTAAAAGTAAGACTGATGTGTAACTGCTTTGCTTGGAAATCTCTTCCCTTAATCTGGGGGGAGGAGTGGAAACCACAACAGTATGGAAGGTGACCGCAGCACAGGAGGAGGGGGTTTAGAGAGGGAGAAGCTTTGTGAGCCAGGTTTCTGGCTTAGGTAAAAAAAATAGTAGCCATTTTGTAAGAATGCTCATGACAAGATCTCAACATTCTAAACATGCCAGTTTTCCCAAAAACATTACCTATCCTTGCTCTCTCTATATTCCTCTATATGCTTTGTGTTTGAGGAAGTTAATAAAGTACCAATATCCCAACAGCCACCTTATTCTTATTTATTCTAGATTTACCCAATAAGTTGCAACTCTTCACTGAGATTGATTATTCTTTAAAATATAAGCATGTTCAAGATATATTAATGCTTAGTTGTAGCTATACCACATATGGCCATAGGCTACAGAAGGAAATAAATGCCATACAAAACTGTATGTGATGTGCCCATGTAATCATCTATCATTTACCATGATTTAAAGAAGTCTTTATTTTCACATCCTATATTTTAGGTGCATGTATAAAAAAGTGTTGGGTATACATCAAAAATAGCAAGTACGATATGTATGCAGTCAAGAAATATATTTGTCAAAGATGTAATTCAAAAGATTCACACACCATAAAGCTCCCATGCAATTGGTTGCTTTTAGGCCTACTGTGTTATATAAGCCCATCCCACTGAAGAGTCGTGGTTTATATAGGACAAAAGTTGATACCACACCTTGTGTTAAGGAAAAAGCAAGCAAATCTCATATACTAGCATTCAAATTTAGCATTATGTGTGAATTAGATTTACAAAGTATCTAATGGAATTCCATTATTGAGAATATTGCAATCTCTCATGATAACAGGAAAAAAAAAAAGAAATCTGGAGGTAGTTATGATAGAACATTCAAGGAAAAATGAATCAGAAGCTGGGTCTCTCTGTAACATGTAATTTGTCTGAGGAATTAGGAGAGGAAAAAGACAGTTGCATTTTGTTCAGAGTTCCTCAAATATACTTAGTGCAGTATTTTTCAACCTTGGCAACTTTAAGATATATGTACTTCAACTCCCAGAATTCCCAGGCAGCACCTAACGTTCCTGAGAACTTCTGGATTGATTTTCTGTTGTTATCTTCCACAGAATTATCCATAAAGATGGTTATTCTTTAGAGGAGTGCTTGGAATTCATCTCCATTATCTACAGCAACACCCTGCAGTCCATGCTGTCCATAGTAAGGGCAATGGGCATCCTGAACATCCAATATGGAGACCCAGCCAGACAGGTTGGTCACTGAGGAATGGTTATGTTCATATATGGTTGTTCTTTGGGGTTTTATTTATTTATCTAACTTATATGGCTGCCCATCTCACTAGAAGTATCTCTAGTCGCAATAAATATATAAAAGCAATCATAAAAGTATAAAACAATCATTCAAAGTTAAAGAATTATTAAACATTAAATAATTTGGTATCTTGTCGCTATCTTCCACAACAAAAATGGCTGATAAAAATAAAAGAAAATAGAAATGGGCAATAGGAAATGGACAGTTCATGTGATTTGGAGAATTGGGATTATACAAACATCCAGAGAAATTAATTCCAAAGATAACAAAACAGATGTAGGTCGGAGAAATTCAAAGCAATCATCATTCTAACTCTTTTTACCCAGACTACTCTTTTCAGTGAAGGAGGAAGGACTCCCTCCCCATCCCTCAGGAAGGTCTCATGGATTGAACTTCATCTTCTGTCTCAATTGTAGGATGATTCCCGAATGTTGCTGCACTTAGCAGATACTATTGAAGAGGGCACCATGCCTAAGGAGATGTCTGACATCATTGACCGACTCTGGAAAGATACAGGCATCCAGGCCTGTTTCGATAGAGCCTCAGAGTTCCAGTTGAATGACTCGGCTGGCTAGTAAGAGATCTTGACTTAGAAACTTTGAAATGGAGGGTGTGGTTTGGATCTGGGGATTGCTTTGAGTGTGTAGCATGATTCCCAGCATGGCTTAGTTATAATGGAAGATACTAGATGTAAATGGGGCGTATGTCTCTTTTCACGTTTTATACAGGCCCGATGCTTGGTTAGGCCCTTTCTTAACCAGCTGAATTCCTATATATCTGCCTCAGGTGGAAAGAGAAAGATTGTTCCCACACTACAGGCAGATGTAATGGAATACTAAGTCAGAGAAGAGTGGTTTTATAGCCAAAGTGAAAATTTTCAACCACTGCAGTAAGCAATGTGCACCATCCTCTTCCTTCTAGGAACCCATATAAGATGTACAGGGGACCTTAACTGCAGGGGTGGGCTATTATGGGTTTACCCAGGTTCAGGAGCTAATGTTATGGCCAGTTCCGAGAACTGCCAAATCCCATCCCTGGCTAGCCCCTCCCATCCCGCCCTGCCCCTCCCAGGAGTCTCCACACAGTCTGTTTTGGATGCAAAGTACTGTAAGTGCAGAGCTTGCAGGGAGGCTTGGGGAAGGTGAAAAAACTGGCCTCCCAGAAGTTCCAGAAGGCCAGAAACAGGCTTGTTTCTGCCCTCTGAATCCCAGGGAAGGCTGTTTTCACCCTCCCAGAGGAAAGCCTCCGGAGCCTGGGGAGGGCAAAAACGTTTCCCCTGCTGTGGTGCAGGAGGCCGACTAGGCCACTGTCCACCCAGCAACCAGCCAGCCAGAGAACCCGTTGCTGAAAATTTTGAAGGCCACCTCTGCTTAAGTGGATCGCTTCTCTGAATGGGCATGAGGGGAAGAGAAATGTTCCCTGGGATTCTCCGGCCTCCTTGCCAAAAGTGAATATTCTCCTTCTAAACTCTGTTTCTTTCAGACCTCACTTTTCTTCAAGAAAAAAAGGGGCCAGAATATTTCAAAACCTCTCAGCTTGTCTAATACCTTAGAGATCAAAGCTGAAAGATCCAGGGTTCTTCTGCATCAATTACATGATAGAACTATATTTCTATACCTGCAGTTACTTGAATGATGTGGCACGATTGGTAACTCCTGGATACGTTCCCACAGAGCAGGATGTTCTCCGCTCTAGAGTTAAGACTACCGGGATCATTGAAACCCAATTTTCCTTCAAGGATCTCCATTTCAGGTATTGTATGTCTGAAGCAGTGGTCCACCAATAAGCAGATCGTCATCTGAGTCTAATAGCCTTACTTTCAATAGGTTAGGAAATAGATTTTTTAAAGATTTTCAATATTTAAAATTGTTCACTGGACAGGCTAAGTGTGTGTGGATATGTGTGATTTGTATGTGTCATGGCTGGTTAAGAGCTACACAGTCTCTCCTCCTGGTCACATTTCTATTGACATATGAGATGAATCAGAAATTCTGTTTTGTGATGGGTTAGGATGCAAGAAAGTCTCTGCTAAAGGCTTCTACAGTAAAGAAAAATGGTTGATATAATTCATCCCATGGAAAGTCACTGAGTGATTTTGGGCCGGCCGTTCATTTAGGCCAACATTGTTGTTGGGGTTAAAAATCTCCTTGAACTCCAGAGGAAAAGATGGAACATAAATTTCCATTTTTAACATAAGAAAAAAATAGTAGCAATTTAAAAACTAGAGGGAATGTATCTTCTCAAAGCATAGTATCTGAAATTTAGATCATATACGTTTATGTTTCACACTGAGCTTTGAAAACAGACAGAAATCAACACTGAAGAGTAGAAGTAAGTAGGGGAAGCTAGTGAACAGAAAAGGAGAAGGATGATGATGAAAAACTGATCATATCTGCATTGTCTGAAATATCTTATGTACATTTACTTATCCAGGAAGGAGTATGAAAGATTAGCAGTTTAAATGAACCACTCTATTTATTTTTGTGAGGATGCACTGCCCTCTATTGATGCAGAGTTGGAATAACCAAACTTCTATCTGAATAAAAAGATTTTCAAAGGCATTTTATTATTTTCTTCAATAGCCCTTCGTTTCTTGGTAGTACACCTCGATGGGGCTTTTCCTAATGACCCTTTTTCCCCTATATGTGCAGCTTGCATTTCCATATTTTTCTATTTCAATTAAATTGATAAAATACAGAATTCTATTTCAAGATCTTATTTAAAAAGAGAGATACTTTTGCTGTTCATCCCAGGTTGTAACTGAAAGCAGCAGCTGGGAAAATACACCTGAAAAAGGGTAGTCAAAGAACTTGCAGGTTTGTTAAAATCTCACTTTTGACCTTTTTCTTGGCTGTCAGAGTTGACAGTGAAATATGCAAAGTTGTTCCAGCACCCAGTGAAGAAATTCCTTACCAGATCCTTCCACCCTGTCAGTCTTGGCCCACAGTTCCCAGCTTTCTAAATCCCCATTTCCTTCCTACCTACTTACACATCTTCTGCCTTTAGTTTCTATGTGAGAGTCAGTTCCCTTTCCCCTTGCTTCTACTTCCTCTTCCTGGGCTCACCATATGTTTAACCCAGTCCAAGTTTTCACTCATACCAGCTGGAAGCATACCAGCTCAGTGACTAGGATAAAAGCAGTGGTGGGATTAAGCTAGTTCAGGAGAACTGGTTGTTAACTTTCTGACCAGTTTGGTGAACTGGTTGTTGGAAGAAATCATTAGGGCAGAGAACCGGTTGTTAAATTATTTGAATCCCACCACTGGGTAAAAGTCCCCATTTCAGGGAGGCTTGCTCCAGGAAGTGCCTGAAATCCCCAATCCTAACATCTTCAGTTACTTCTCCATCAAGCAGACAGGTAATGGGATTGACTAAATGAGATTAATCCAGCCTTGGCAACTTTAAGATGGGTGGATTTCAACTCCCAGCATATGAATTCTGGAAGTTGAAGTCTACCTGTCCTAAAGTTGCTAAGGTTGAGAAACATTGGGTTAATGCAAGAGTCTTCAAACTTGGCAAGTTTAAGGCTTGTGGACTTCAACTGTCAGAATTCCTGAGCTAACATGACTGAAGGAGGAATTCTGGGAGTTGAAGACCACAAGTCTTAAAACTGTCAAGTTTGAAGACCCCTGAATTAATGTAATCCCTGCCTGCATCTATTTTGGTTTAAATGTACTATCAGCATAGGTTCTGTAAACCTGTGAACCTTTTTTAGCTGTTCCTATAATACAGTATCCACTTACAGTCAACTTAGTTTTGGAAATATGACTGATACACTTCAGTGTTCTCTATTTTCTGAGCCTGCTTTTCAGATACTGCTTACTCTGCCCTGCAACGTTACTCTCTCATCATTTTTAACCCCCTTTACCTGTCATCCCTTTCAATTTTTTCTCAATTGGTTTTCTACAAATTTCTTCAGATGGCTTTTCACATCTATCCTTGAGTAAGTCTTCCTGATTTTCTTAATTAAATGGCAGGATTTGTTTTCTCTGCAAAACTATTGTTGGCTCTGCAGCTTTAACTCCTGCCAGACAGAAACTTGCTTCTTCTCTGAAAAGATAAACTTTAAGCATTCTGATGTAATACTTTCATGAATAGTGCTGAAGTGGGAGAGCCACTTCATCATAAGAAGTGCAGTAAAATATTAACAAGTCACAAATCTAGTTCTGTCCATTTCTGTTTGGTCAATTCCTCTTCTGCCAATATTGTCTTTGTCTTCATCTGTTTCTGTGCTGGATGCAAATTTGCCTTTAAAACATTGATCTAAGAAGAAATGCACTTTTGTGTGCATTCCTCCTGACATAACTTTTAAGACTTTTCCACAATAAGTTCATAAAATATTTTCCTTAATATGAATATTTGGGTATGCATGTTTTGAAGTCTGGACTGAATTAAAAGAACTGGAGAAATTGAGGTTTCTATTATGTAAGGCTATTCTGTTGTAAATATCCAAAACAGGTATAAGTATTTCTCAATTTGCAACTGTAATGGAGCCTGGAAATTCCATGTTATGTCATTCCAGTCATAAGTTAAAACATCTACATGACTGACCCAATTTTAGATTTTTGGGGGAGGTCAATATGTCAATGCCACGGTCATAAAGCAAATGCCACTGTGGTCATAAAGCAAATGCCATGGCCATTAAGCAAATACACTCATTTCTATGAGTGTTTTTGCCAGAAGCTGGCAAAAAAGATTGAATTGGAAAAAACTGCTATAAATTGAGGTCACATGACTGTGGAATGCTGCAACCGTCAATAAAGGTGAGGCAGTTGCCAAGTGACCAAAATGCAGTCATGTAACTCCGTGTATTTGTGTTTGTGTGTGTGGCCATTGAAATTCCAGAACTGGCTCATAAAAAGCTTTGGAGGGGGACTGTTCATTATAACTTTGAACAATCGCTAAGTAACCAATCATTACGTGAGGGCTGCACTATTGTTAATTAAAGAGCTGCGATGGCGCAGTGGTTCGACTGCAGTACTGCAGGCGGTTTCTGCTGCCTGCTGGCTGCCTGTGATTTGGCATTTCGAATCTCACCAGGCACAAGGTCAGGAGTTGGATTCAAAAATTCCAGCAACAGGTTTGCTGCCTGGTTGCTGGGTGGGCATGGCTATGATGGGCGTGGCCTACTGGAACTTCAAGGAGGGTTGTTTTTCACCTTCTTCGGGGTCTGGAGGCTTCCATCGGGCTTCTGGGAGAGGAAAAGCAGCCTTCCCTGGGGTCCGGAGGCCCTCTGGAAGCCGGAAACAGGCCCATTTCTGGATTTCCGGAAGGCCCTCCCACAGCCCTCCCACATTTTTGCCCTCCCACAGCCTCCATGCAGACCCTGCACTTAACCTGCATCCAAAATGGGCTGTGTGGAGACTCCTGGGAGAGGTGGGGTGGGATGGGATGGGCAAGGCAAGCCAGTTGGTTCAACTACTGGTTCGGGTGAACTGGATGTAAATTGAACATGCAGTTCACCTGAACCAGTCCGAACCGGCTGAATCCCACCCTTGACTCAGCCTTCCATCCTTCCGAGGTGGGTAAAATGAGGACCCAAATTGCTGGAGGCAATATGCTGACTCTGTAAACTGTTTAGAGAGGGCTTTGAAAGCACTGTGAAGTGGTATATATCTCGAAATGCTTTTTCACTAAATAAAAATATGAAATTAAAGCAATTATTTTAAAATTCTTGATCACATCAATTCCTCAACTTCCTGGCAGGATGTTTGATGTCGGAGGCCAGCGCTCGGAACGCAAGAAGTGGATTCATTGCTTTGAAGGCGTCACCTGCATCATCTTCATTGCTGCTCTCAGCGCCTATGATATGGTCCTGGTGGAAGATGATGAAGTGGTAAGGAGCATCCGAAGTTTTCTTCCAACTCTTCTGATTATAGCAAATGAAAGACATTATGTATTTCTCAACCAAGACTTAAAGGGGCAGTTTATTTTATTCTTGGGATGGAGAATTTACTTGTGAAAAGGAAATTGCTATAATCTGAAGGTAAGTTTCACAAATTTCATACCATTCTATGAGTTGTAGATCATGGAGAAGGGTGGACAGCATACACAACTCAAAATAAAAATCATAGGGATCACCTGACAATTGTGGCAGACACACACACACATACACACACACAGAGTTCATTTGCCTTTCTACTTTTTTAAGGAATCCCACCACAAGAAATTATCTTTAATTTAGGAAAGTTTTGTCAGATTCATCCCAAAATAAAATTTCTTCTCCTGATAACAGTTTTAGGGAAAGGAGTGGGGTGATGACCTAGAGGTGGAGCTCTTGCCTCACCATTAGGAGGCTGTGAGTTCAATCCTAGGTAGATATTTCTCTCTGGACATAATGAGAATGTATCTGCTGAATAAAACTCCACATTGGCAACAGGAAGGGCATTAGGCCAGTAAACACCCTGCTAGCTCTGTTCAATTTGCCCAGACTCCACCCCGCAATGGATGGGGTGGTTAAAAGATAACAGATTTAGGGAAAAGTTGTTTATGTTGTGTGCACATCTTTAGTAACTGAAATGTAGCTGGACTGAATAAGGAGAACAAAAAGTGTCCTGGGTTTTTTGTTTCTTGTTTCAGAATCGCATGCATGAGAGCTTGCACCTCTTCAACAGCATCTGTAATCATCGATACTTTGCCACCACTTCCATTGTACTTTTCCTCAATAAGAAAGATGTTTTCCAAGAAAAGATCAAGAAGGCCCATCTCAGCATCTGCTTCCCAGATTATGAAGGTGAGTTCCAGTCAGCAGCATGCATGCTTGTGTAGATATACTTTAATGAATTAGAGTCTTACACTTCTAGTCAATTGTACAGTGATGTAGGAACATACAAATGTCACACCAGGTAGCATGGAAAGTCACAAAAAATATTATATAGGTCAGCAGGCTAAAACCTGAATACCTAAAGGATGGCATCTGGTTTTGGCATTCTGCAAAATGATCATTAAGAGTCCAAAGAAGAAGTAGAAGGTGCTTAGCTCTGCCCTACTGGATTTCCTTCAGAAGTTTGGATCATAATTTCCAATGGTTTGCTGAGCAACAGCTATACTGGGAGGGACCGATGGAAGTTGTAGTGCACCACATTTGGCTGATACCAATTTAGGGAAGGCTTGTTTAGATAAAGCCAGGGAATTATAATGTTCCACTACCAGGAAAGAAATCAGAAAGTGAACTTTAATATCATCAACCATGGTTTCATTCTTCCATCTTTATCTGCGCAAGTTCTTCCTGTGGAGGAAGAAATAGTGCCCTGAATACCAGCTACTCCATGAAGACATCAAGGTCCCTTCCAACTATTCTATTATATGGTCAGCATTATACTGGGCCTAAATCAGTGAGAATGTGTAGAACCCACTCTCCTCTTGTATTTACACTTACCCTTGTTAACTTGTTGACTTTCTGTACAAAGATATACTTGCTTGGATGGATGCAACTGAAATGTGACAACCATATAAATGTCTGGGTGGTTAATTTTGTTATCTCATCCAAAGTTACAAGTAATTAAAACCTTTGCATTTGGTTTCTTGGTCTTACTAGACACAAGTTTGGATGGAAAAAGCAAGTTATCTTCTATTTCTCTTGTTGTTGCCTATATGATCATGAAGAGAAGACATTCCTTTATTTCAAGACATTCATTCAGAAAAATAAACACTAGAGGCCCTCAGTCCTCTGTGAAACAGGGCATATTTTTCTGCCACGTAAACCAGAAATTGTTATTGACTGTTTCTTCTAGGAATACATTTATGTGTTCAGTATTTGTTGTTTTACACTGTAAATTTAACCATCTTTGAGAACTGGCGCCCATATTATTGTTGCAGAGATGCCTTTCTTCTCAGTTGTTCCAATACTGGAAGAAAATACAATGTAATGGGGACTGCAAAGTTGCTAAGGGAGCGTTGGGCAATTCACCCAACAAAACTTCTCAAAACGTTACCTTTTAGTAAACTGGGTTGAGGTTTGTTAATCACTGAAAGGGCAATAGAAGCCCCATGTGCTTAGTCATGTCAGTCATACTTCCAGAATGCCTACTCTTCGATCATTCAAAGATAAATGATGTAGGTGGGTGACAATTTCAGTAAAACAGGCAAGATTTGATTATCAAGGGTAGACTATTCCATGGGAGGGAAGCTCTGTACAATGTAGTTGTTCATTCAACAATGAATATCAAACACTTAACAACTGCAGTGTTCGGTGCACTAGGATTCTGCTTAGTACAGATTGGAATCATTCCCTCAGTATGAAGTTTTGTCTCATTCTGGAAAATGAACAATATTATGAGCTTAAGAGGGTTTGTGTTACTCGAAAGCTATTCTTTTATTACCACCTATCTCTCTGCAGGGACCAATACATATGAAGATGCAGGTGCCTATATCAAAGTCCAATTCCTGGAACTGAATATGAGAAGGGATGTGAAGGAAATCTATTCACATATGACCTGTGCCACAGATACAGAAAATGTCAAGTTTGTTTTCGATGCTGTTACCGATATCATAATCAAGGAAAATCTGAAGGACTGTGGCCTCTTCTGATTGCAAGTGTTTTGGTTTTCCTAACTTGGTTGGCTCTGGCAAGGCATGATCGGATGGGTGGGTAGATATGGAAGGCAAGGTGAGGGGACGTACCTTGAATAAAATCCTGTTCATTGAAGCAACATATATATTTAAGCCAATTAAAATTGTACAGTATTTCTGTAAAGATGTCAAGAACCCTGCAGGGAGAGGGGGGACGGGGAGCAGGGAAACTGAGCCCAATGTTCAAGCCAGGTTTGTATCTAATTACATACATAGGCTAATGGGGAACCTTCAAGACATCAAAACAGGCTTATCAGATATAGTCTAATGGCAAGTTGCAATAACGGCTCTCAGTTTATTTGGGAGAAACAAAAAAGGTAAATTTCCCAGTTTTTGCAAGTATATATCCCAGCTCTCTTCCACAAACACTGCAACAGTGATGTAGTGACTAATATCAGTGGAGTCTCTGGGATTGGAATTTTTAGGCCTTTTAGGGATTTTTTTGGAATCTGGAAAGTCTGTTCCTTTAAATTGAGAAGAGTCAGATGGCAAGATATTTAGCTTGGGCATCCATCTCATGATTAAAAGTGGGGGAGGAAATCCTGGTCAATGAAAATTAGCAATTTGCCACTGATTTTCAGTGGTAAAATTTTGGCTCAATGGGGAATTATTAAAGCTGCAATGAAAAATTAGAGACCCCTGTGATTAGAGTAAAATAAATTATTGGCATTGAGGGATTACTGCAGAGATTTACAGTTGGGAGGGCCTGCACAGTCGAAGAGGGTTTGTAGCTTGTTCTGAATGTTCCCACAGAAATCTGTGACTTCTCACTCTGCTTGTGGTCTTCTTCAAGGCATTGTAGGATCAATGATGTCAAGCAGACTCGGAATTAAATGCCTTGATCCAGCTGACCTCCTCTGATGTTCACAGAAGGTGGAGGGACTGAAAGAATACAACATATGAAGCCAAAATGAAGCCAGACTGTCGGACCTGAGTCCTCCTATGGAATACACTTTCTACTGACATTCCTGTTCATCTCGATTAAAATCCACATTGCCAATTCAGCTAAGTAAAAGGGCAGTAATCCCCACAATTAGATTTTTTTTTCCTCTGCAAAACACTATCTGAAATAATTATCGATTCAAAAGAGAAAAAAACTTGTTCCACCCCAGGAGTTGGGCTACACAAGTCATCTATTGCTTACCAATCTTTTTTTTTTTTTTTAATTGGAAAAATCTGCTACTAGAGCTTTCCCAACTTGGGTATGCTTGCATTTTGACATTTCTTCATTACTTTCACTTTCAGTAGGAAAAGCAGGCCAGCAAATGTTTTCTTCCAGTATCTGAGCCACAGCTGTGCCTCTAAGGGGTAAAAGCTATTAGCACGTGTGGCCTTGCCTCAACGCTGAACCTGCTTGCTAATACTGGCTAATTCTACTATCTTCTTCCTTGTTCACTCTGATTTTTCGTTAACGACACCGCTTTCTCTGAATGATGGGAAACGTGGCGACTATTGAAACTATGCATTGTATTTTGGACCTGTTTTTCTTCTAGTTTGAACACTGGCGGCTTATGTGACAAACTTGCTCAATCTTTTCACAACAAAAAGGAGCAGTACTGAGACCAGATTTGCTCGTCAGAAGGCTGCTTGATGAAGATCGAATAGAAGCCTGCTCAAATCTGGTGATGGTCATCCCCAACACACACCATAGCAACTAAGGGGGGTGTGTGTGTAACTATTTGTGATTCATGGCAATGGGTCATTCTCCTCCTCCTCCAAATCTCAAGATTTATGGTAGCTTCCACTTGTAACTTATGAATTTGACCCTTCAGGTAAACTTCATCTTGGAATGTATTGGTTAAAGTCACAATGTTATTTGCTACTGGAAAACTCATCTGTGGCCCAAATTTTCTTTTTGTGTAATAGGTCCTCTATTACTCAGTGCAAATTGAATGGAGAAAACAAGTAAAAATGACTGTTTGCATTGTGAACATTATGAAAAATATATACAAACAACTATGACCAAGCTACAACTGTTATATAACGCTTATATGTGTTGCATTCAAATAATGTCATAGATAATACTGTATGCATTCAGCATATACAATTTCAAACATTTCTGTTATCAGTATGTATATTTCAATTTGGGTATCACAGCTGTTTAATACAGATTGTAATATTTGCAACATTCAAGAAAATTTGGATAAGCATATTGCTGAAAAATGCATACCTTTGGTTTTTGTTTATCTTCCATAACATCTGATAAAATGCATCATTACAAAATATTTTTTTGTCTTCCTTTATCTATTACCATATTATGTGTGTATTGTGGACAATTCCATAAAGATACAGTAGGAACAATTCTGGTACATTATTTTATGACTGATTTTTGGTATTTTCAGGTTAAAGTCTCTGACTGAATGCTTTTCTTGAAAACAAGAAAGGTTTTCTTTTGTGACAACAGGAAAGGACATTTTTCTTAATGCCCCTTACCAGTTCAAGCAAGGACAGGCAGCCAACTTCCTGGATGCCCTGGCATAAATTCAAGGACCAATACCTCACTGTAGCACGTGGGAAGACCAGAGGTTCCTGTACTTTCTTCAGTATTTCCTTTCAACATGACTCTATTGATCTGTCTAGATTATAAGTCAAAGGAGAAACATATACCATAGAATAACAGAGTTGGAAGGGACCTTGGTTGTCTTCTAGTCCAACCCTCTGCATAAGCAGGAAACCCTGTATCATTTCAGACAAATGGCTGTCCAATCTGTTGTTAATAATCGCCAGTGTTGGAGTAACCGCAATATCTGGATGCAAATCGTTCCACTGATTAATTGCTCTAACTTTTTGGACTGTCATTTCTTAGTTCTAGGTTGGTTCTCTCTTTCATTAGTTTCCATCTATTGCTTCTGTCCTGATTTCAGGTCATTTCGAGACTAGCTAGAACCCCCTCTTTCTTGTGGCAGCCCCTCAAATATTGGAACTGAAATATTGAAATATGTCACTGTATGTATTTAAGGAAAAATTATATTTGAATATTATAACACATTTCCCTTTTTCTGTATTTAATTATTATTCATAACTTATATTTTCCCTTTCAACCTTTCTGCTCAAGTTTACATCCTTCAGGAAAGAAACAAGCACTCACTCAGGCCATAAAATTCTTTAGAAGGAGATGTTTCCAAAACAGGGGTGTTTTTAACTTTATAATGTACAATGTAGTGGGGGGTTTTAAAGGTGTTTTGGGCTACATTTCCCACGTATCTCAATCACAATATCCAATGATCTTGCAGCTGTAGTCATAAACATCTCCAAGGTTGTTATTATTGTTGTTGTTTTAAGTCTAGGAGAAGCTAACAAACTTGTATCATGAGCCAAAGAAAACCATCCAATTATTAAAACCCACCATGAAGTACTGCGCTCAAATATATTTGGAACGATGGAAGAAAAGCAACACAGTTCAAAGAAGGCTTTCTTTCTACTTTTTATTATTTCAAACCATGTGAACAATTTGGTAAAACGTGATAAAAGCTAGGCTGCGTCTGACGGTTACTAATGGCCCAGTGCCCATCAACTGCACAGCAGGCAGGACCGCTTACATACAGCAGCGTTTCTTCAGCTGACACTACAGTTAGAGCTAAGAAAAGACATGAAAATAGACCTGACATTATACAGCACCCTCAGGTGCACCCTCAGGCCCTGGGGTGGGGCACAAAGGAATGGAAAGAAGTTTGACATTGCTTAGTGGAATCTTAGCCCTTAGGAACCTAATTCTGTGGCCAGGAAGAAACACGTTTTAATGCATGGGCACTGCCCCCTCATAAAAAGCTTGGCCTGGTCCACAGCAAAAAAGGGAGAGAAGGGCTGGTAAATGGGAAGGAACCCACTGTATTCTATTCTAAACACAATGCACGTTGAAGCAAACTAAACAGATGTAAACATACAGACACCCTCAAGGCACAAATTTACTAGAGAAGATGAGCTCATACTGGGCAACTCAACCATTTACTACTGGACATTTTAAATACGATTTTTTTTAAAAAGGGTTTCTTATAAAACAATAGACCAGCTTTTCCTGCACAAATTGACTCTTAAGGAATGTGTTTTGTTTTGTTTTTTGTTTGTTTTTGCTGGTCTGTGCAAATTACAGAGGTAGGAGCTGAAAAAACTTGCTCCATGGCAAGAGCTCCACTTGATGGAAGGTTAAAAAAACAAATGGACTGTAGATTGCTTTGGCAGGGCCAGACAGAAAGTTGCTTGGACAAAAATAAAGCAAAAGAAAAAACAAACACCCCGAAAACCCACCTTGTATCTTAAAAAAGAAGATAAAAAGCATGGCAAACACATCCAAAGCCCTCTGACTTGCTACCATCTGAATTTCAGTTAAAGAAAGAGAAGAACAGGGCATATATGGAAATGTTACAACTATGGCAAGTCACCAATCATTGGTACTTTAGTAAGGCTTTGTGGGCATAGGGAGAAGACAAACAGCCTGCAGGAGGCATCTAGACAGCACAGAGCAGGGGAAACAATGGGCCCTGTCCTTTGGACAGGAAGAATTGCCAAAGTCTCATCATTAGGAATATTTAAAGGAATGGAACAAAACTTAAGAAGCAGAAGTTGTTAAATGATGCAGTCCTCCCTTCATCAACACCAGCCTCTTCCTCATATGGAGCAGTTCAAGTATCCTGCAGTGGGAAGAGCAAAAGGAAGTTTATATACACATTTACAGAAGACACTGGAGTTACAAAACTCTGTATTTGGAGACAGTGCATTCTGGGCACTCCAAAATTCAATTTTGATTTGGATTAAGCCAATCCAGTTGTTTATGACAGGCCCAATATTCTCCTGAAAATAGGTTTTCCAGAAAAGGAAGTGATTCAACTGCACTTGGACACTTCGAAAAAATTTTCCTGGAATAGCTCGATACGTTTGGAGGACTTCTTTTCTCCTTGAATACTTGGTTCCTAAAATGTAATTTTTTTCATATTCCTAAGAGCATTCAAAATAAGGTTCAGACCTGAAGTGGTCTGCTATATACTACTTGTCTAAGCAAGAGAACAGGATATCCGTAAGGTAAACAGTACACACAAAAACACATCAGTGCTCAATCCAGTATGGTATTCACGCTGCCCTGCATATATATCTTAGCCTCTGAAGTTAAAAATAGTTGCTAATGTAATTCGGAACCTTGAATCATTAACCCACCAATCATGGGTATTTTAGTAAGGCTTTGTGGCTCATAGTGGTTTAGACAAATCCAAATTAACATAACCTCTACACAGATCAGATTTACATTTTGACAGTGGACTTTGTCATATATGGAAACCCATCTTATATCAAAAAGTCATTATCTCCACTGCATATTTGTATATTCAGTGAATATCAATGACAGTGGTTCTACCTCATCTTGGGAAATGGAAAATATTACTCCCCTGCATCCAATTAGACTTGTATATTCTCTGAAATGAAACACCTTCAGATAAGTGCATCCAATCTTGCTTTCAGGAAAGTGGCAGAGATACCAGTGTTTTAAAAGTTTGTAAGTGTATCACAAGTAGCCTAAAACTGTTTCATTATTCTAACAACACTTCACCTTTCTATGTTCCTCAGTAGATGCCATCTGAAGAGCTAAAAGAGCCCACAGTCCTTCAGGTTGTTTTTGATGATGACATCAGTGACAGCATCAAAGACAAACTGCACATTCTTGGTATCAGTGGCACAAGTGAAGTGGGTGTAGATCTCCTTGGTGTCCTTTCTCTTGTTCAACTCCTCAAACTTGTTCTGAATATAGCCTGCAGCTTCATCGTATTTGTTGGCCCCTGAGAAGGAAGGAGAGAAAGAACAATGATTAGAAAGATTATTATACCATAACTAGGTGCATTGAAACCTTAAAGAAGCAGTGCATTAGCTTAAAAAGTCAAGAACCATCCTCAATCCATATAAACAGTATCACAGTTGCTATGAAAAGCTTAGCAAGACATTCTAGCCCTGAAAAGGCTGTTTTCCTCCTCTTTGAGTTAGTGTGGTAAGTGTGGAACAAAATTAATTTGTGGAAGGGATGAAGGAAAGGGGAAAGGGAGAAAGGAAATGAAAGGAAGGGAAAGGAAGAGAAGATGGTATTCTTCTGGCTTCTTTCTATGGAACTCACAGCAATAAGGCTTAGTCACATCAAGGAAACTGAACTTTTTTTAAAATGATCCAATCTATCAGATCTGTAGTTAACACACAATCTCTCTGCACAGAAGGAAGTGGTTTCAAAAGAGAGATAATTTGTTACAATTTCCCTATATAGCTACCGGTATTATATGGATTCTATTTTGGAAGCATCAGAGATCTTTCTTCCTTTTTTTTTTTTTTTACAGAACTCATAATTAACCAATCACCTTGCAAAGGCTACAGGTAGTCTTTGACAATTGTAACAGTTCATTTACTGACGTTCGAACTTACAACAACACTGGAAAAAAAATGACTTATGACCATTTTTCACACTGATTACTGTTACAGCATCCCGATGGTCATGTGATTTACATTCAGATACTTGATAACTGATTCATTCATATTTATCCCAAGGTCATGCGATCATCTTTTGACAAGCAAATTCAATGGAGAAGCCAGATTCCCCTAATAACTATGTTCCTTACTTAACAACTACAGTGATTCACTTAACAACTGTGGCAAGAAATGTCATAAAACGGGGCACTTAGCAACAAAAATTTTGGGATCAATTGTGGTCATAGGTCGAGAACTACCTGTAGTTACCTACTGAATTTCAGTTTCATAGTAAGCCTCCCAAAACCACATTCTTCCCTCTCTACCACAACTTTCCCAAAATGCAGACTTCACATAGCCATTGAAATGATACATCCTAACTACAAGAAAAATCTTAATGTCTCATAAATTTATCAAAAAGTAAACTTATATCATTTAAAATATTTATTGTATCAAAGAGCCTACATGCCATAATCAGGTAAGTTTTACGGCAAAATTCTTTTCTCATTTTTGGAGTTACAGAACTGTTTGTATAGCTACCTTTTTAAGAAATCTAACACAGTATGAACACAACCTCTACATATTTTACATATCCACACAAGGTTGTCCTCCAGAAAACAAAGATATTTCATTGAAACTCAAAGCATATGCACAACTTGCACATGTAGATTACTATTGCTGCTATGCCATTAGTGATGACAATCACTGCATAAGAATGCAGTTGAGATTTAACAGAATAACACCTACTACTATACATACTTAGTTTGTATGTTATCTCAAATATACTAAAGTAATAGAGAGTATTTTAGAAGCCAGATTTTCTTTAATTAATTCAACAGCCTCATTTGGATCTTTCTAGGTGATTTCAAGAATAAATGAGAAATTTTCTACTTCTGAAATAGTATGGAAAAGCTTTTTCTGCTATTTCTTTCTTCCATGAAAAGAAGAAATGGCTATTTTAACTACACATGCCATAATTTGGTTTCTACTCAAATCATATGCCATTATGCACCATTTTGTTCTACTAAGTCTAGCTTTTCTAAGGAATATGTTCATTTTAGGGTTCAGAGGAAATGCTTAAAAAATCAATAGTGCTATATTTACGGAAAACCGAATCTAAGTTTTGTACTACTTTGTTCTGATGGATAATAGCTCCCCACAATGATCTATCAATAATTTATTTGAATTCTTGTAATCTCATCCTCATGGTATCAGCAATACCACCTGGCTATCTTATCTTTTCTGGCTTTTATCTTCTACAATTCTGATTTTTCCATTGTGGCTCTCCAAAAGCTTTTGCTTCTGGCATTATGTGCCCCAAATATTAATATTTACCTCCATTTTAGTATTTTCAATGAAGAATGAAAAATAAAATAAAATAAATAAATTTGTTTTTCCTTCAATCCATATTGAATTATTATTTTTCTTATTGCTCAAGGTACTCTCAACGATGTTCTCCAGCACAAATTTCCAAATATATTTATTTCATCACAATCTTCAACCTTATGGATTTTTGAATTGGGTTGGTGTAAGAAGTTGACATAACTGTGGTTCTTCTAATATTGACTATCAAACCAGATTTTGTATGCCTTTCATTTTCTGCAAAGGATTCCTGCATCCTCAAATAATTTTAATGCCAATTTCTGCTTTTGATATTCTGCATACTGAAGAAGTTTAGTATATAAGTTGTAGAATAACAGTATGATTGATAAGTGCTGTTTTTAATTACATTGAAATTGATTAAGAGAGGATACCATTCAAAAGCCAGTTTAAGTTGGTGACACAGAAACACCTGCAATAAATAAATAAAAAGATCTGAAGAAAGATACTAATGTGTGCAGGAAAAGTTTTATGTCCAAAAATGTACACGCTAACAGAAAGGAAGTCGGCGTATTATGCAAGTTTGTTCTGAGGCAGAAACAGTCCTTCCTGAAATTGTTCCATGCCAAATGTTTGAGCTGTAATCTACAAGCATGACGGCTAAATGTCATGCATGGGTGGGGATTAAGGATGTTAAAGATACTCAAGTGCACCGAATTCTGAAAGGATGATCTATATTAGATTGTTGCCACTGGTGGGGGATGAGAGTTTATTTTGAATTTGTCATTTGGGGTTTACTTCTGTAAAACACTCAGTCAACATGGGTTAATTTTGGCTGGCCAAACATTTTTTTTTAAATAAATGAACAAAAATAAATATACAATATTCTTCCCCTCTCCAGTCATTCAAATCAAAATTTACAGGTAAACAGTGCAATAACTTGCTAACACCATATTTCCCACATTTATATATACCTATTATAAATCTTTGATGGCCAATGATTATTCTGCTTTTATTTGATGTCAATTTATTCATGTTTAGACTGATAACATTCCTTCCATGGGTTATTGCGCTTTAGCAATATGCCATGCCCCGCTGCATTTCAGTTGAATGATTTTTCACCAAATACTATCTTGAAGGCAATTCAGAATTTTGCTGGGTTAGTGTTCACTTAAATTGTGGAACATATAATCTTCTATACATATGCAAGGTCTGTACATATTTGAAGTTCCCACACCATTGCAAAATAATTGGCCTCCTTCTGCAAAAATTCTTTTTAGAGTAACAGTTGCTGTTTTCTTTTGCACTTGGAAATTTTGGAGGAAGTTTCACAATTATAATACCTCATGAATTGAGAGTAGATTCCACAGATAGTCTCCATACCTACCCTTTCAAGTAATGTTTTTTTAACTACATGCTCAGAATGAATTCGTTAGTGTGGATAACAAATTCCTTATATTTCTCACTATCAGAATAAATCAAAGATTATTTGCAATTAAAAGTATGTGCATTTGCAAGCATAATTAACAACTTCTTGACTATTATTGATGAACAGTGTTGCTACTTGGCTTCGCTTGGCTTGGTTGAAGTCAATGCACTGTCATTCGGAACTGGTTTCTGGAAACATGTTTGCTCATTGTCTTCTATCAATTCCCTTCTCCCATTCCATCTTCCATCTCTGACACAATTTGCAGGAGAAGATCTGGAGGAATTATCCCAAGAAATTGTTCTTGCTGCATGTAGCATCTTGGCTGTTGGACCATATGGCAAAGTATTGATGAATCGTCCCTCAATAGTTTTCCTTTTTCTCAATATTATTGGACGCATACCCTGGAACTGGATTAGAGTTTTTAGCAATATGTAAACTTTGCTACTGTTATAGTGGTGGCACAGTGGTTAGAATGCAGTACTGCAGGCTACTTCTGCTGGCTGCATGCAATTTGGCAGATTGACTCTCACCAGGGTAAAGTTTGACTCAGTCTTCCATCCTTCCGAGGTCGGTAAAATGAGCACCCAGATTGTTGGGGACAGTATACTGACTCTGTAAACCTTTTAGAGAGGGCTGTAAAAGCACTGTGAAGCGGTATATAAGTCTAAGTGCTATTGCTACCCCCATTATCATTAATTGCATGAGGCTCTGGGGATTTCAGATTTGTCTGTAAACACCTCTCTAGCCAAGATTTTTTTCTGTTTTATTCTCAAAGATTATAGATATAAAGGAGAATGAAAGGAACAGCAAGAAGTTCCTGGATTTATTTTTCCCCGCTTAAATGATTTGCTTACAAATTGGTATTGTGGATGATTGGTGAATGCAGGTAGTCTTTGTTTAACAACCATTCATTCAGCAATTATTCAAAGTCATGATAGTCCTGAACCAGTGATACTTATGACCAGTCTTTGAAGTTTTGGCCATGCCAGTTTCCCACAAGCAAAATCAATAAGGAAGCCGACAGGGAAGGTTACAATTTGCTCTATGAATTGCTTTTCCCACCTCCTCCACATGGTAGCAACTGCTCCCAGCCCCACTACATTCACTCCATGCCTTACCTGTCTGTCAGCAGCACTGGGACTTGCTTAAGGACCCATAATCCTTAATTATGACAAAGGAAAATGCCAGGATTGCCATCACTAAACAATGTGGTCACATGACATTACACTTTATGAATGCATTGCTTAGTGCTGGAAAATCCAGTTCTCATTATCGTTGGTAACTGAGNATGTGGTCACATGACATTACACTTTATGAATGCATTGCTTAGTGCTGGAAAATCCAGTTCTCATTATCGTTGGTAACCGAGGACTATCTGTACAGAGAACATGCTAGGTTTTTTTTTTAACACAGAACTTCAGTGAATCCAAGCACAATGATAGGGTGTAGGAGCTGACTTAAGGAGGCACTGATCATAATGCAGCTGAAGGATAGAATCAGCTTTATTCTTAAGCTAAATTAAGCCTATTAATTCCATATAGGATATAGAGATAATATAGCAAATTTGAAAGGGGAAAAAATGAAATGTTTACCTGCATACTCTGGGAAGCAGATAGTCAAAGGACTATGGATGATCTTCTCTTCAAAAAGATCCTTCTTGTTGAGGAAAAGAATGATGGAAGTATCTGTGAACCACTTATTGTTACAGATACTATCGAACAGCTTCATACTTTCATGCATCCGATTCTGCCAAGATAGAGAACATTCTCAGCCCAAAAGTGAACACAGAGCGAGGATATTGTTTTTACAATGTTTAACTTAAATTAACAAAAAATCTTTTCCTTATATTTATTGAACACCTCAGAAAATGTTTCAGAGTGACTGATGTCAACTTCATTATGCTGAAAGCATACTTTGGCATATGGCAGAGGCTTCATCCACTATTATTTCATTTTGGTTTAAGATTCATGTTGACGATTTGGAGAAGATGAATATGGTTTTAAAATTATTATTATTATGTAAAGAAATATGGCTTTAGGAAGGACAGAGCATAGTAAATAATATTACTTTTTACATGGACCTACATGCCACCCTGGATTTATAAGCATGGACTGGTACAGGCATTTGCTCTTCACTTATATCCGGGTTTTCTCTATTGGTGAAATGGAAAGGCTGAGCAATCTTATCATGCATGTTCAAGGTACAGTATAATGCTTGCATTAAAACATAACTTGTTTTCTATATGTTCCAGATGTTTTTTGTCCTTTTACTTTTTATTCTTCTATTTGTTTTATCTTTTTGCAATTTTTGTTAGTTTTATATATTAACAAAATGTGAAAAGTATTATTTTACTTATTTTTTGAAAAAAATATTTACTTTATTTTAATTCATGTTAGTTGCCTTGAATATTCGTTTAAGTAGAAAGCATATAAATTGGACAAACCAATAAATATTCAGAGAAAGTTAATAGGTTTTCTATATTTCATGTGCAGTAAGTACCTGGAGGTTTAAAACCCCATGCACTCTTCAACCAGCACCATAAAGAAATATTACACATTGCTATTTTATGATGTTATAATCCACAAAATGAAGCATAAATACTGTGAACAACACTGAGTAATTGCTGTACATGGTGCAGCCCTTGAAGACACGTGGGAACAGAATGAAGCAAGCAATGATAAGTAACATCAAAATATCCATAGTGCAGTCCTACTACATGAGCTGCCCTGGTTGCCAGTTAGCTTCTGGGTGCAATTCAAGTGACGCTTGACCCCTATATACGTTACATGGCACTCGGCCTAGCACTTAAAGACAACTATAATGTCCCTGATTGTGTCTAGCCATCTTATTCATTTCAACAGCTTGCTTTGTGTCTCAATTAAACAAACTCATCTAGCAAGACACAGGAAATTGTCCTTCTGTCATCATACCTGCCTTTTGAAACAACACCCTTCTGGAGATCCAAGTGATCCTCCCTTACACACTTCTATACTGCCTCTAAACGCTTGTTTTCCTGAGGCCTTGCATTAAAATGTTTCAGGATTGCACATTTTAATTGTGGGGTGGGGTGGGAGGAGATGATGTTGCAATAGGTTATAAAAAGTATCTTTGTTTTATATATAATGTGGTTGACTTTTTAAAGTTGTGAAGCCACTCGTAAGTTTAGAGTTGGGCAGACTAGACATTTGATAAATGAATAGGTCAGATATAGTACCACCCTTGCGCACAAACAATTGAATCTCTAGGTGACACAGGAAGAGCTGGTAAAAAAAATTCTGCACAATAGACTAATGAGTAACTGCCAAATCAATGTAGAAAATACTAAGCTTGAGGGATTAGTGGTTTGACTTATTGTATGACAGCTTCATTTATTATGATTGTATCCTTACCATTTCTTCATCTTCTGCCAGAACTAAGTCATAGGCACTAAGAGCAACACAGAAGATGATGGCTGTAACTCCTTCAAAGCAATGAATCCACTTTTTTCTCTCAGACCTCTGGCCCCCCACATCAAACATCCTGCAAGCAAAATTAGAGTTAGTGATGTCAAATTCTGCAGTAACTGCAGAAGCACCACATTCACTGAAAATAAAAAGGCCATTTATAAACATGGAAACAAAATGTAACTTTTGAAGAAATCAATGAATTTTCATTTTCTAATGATACAAGAAAAAACCTGAAAGATAAATCTGTAGCTGGTACTGTTTTCATATCTAACCCCACAAATATTTTAATAAAGACAAAGTTCTCATTGAGTCAAGCTTATCTCCTACTGACTTTGTGGACTTCTCTATGGCTTTTCCATGGAAACTATATCGCATACAGAATTTTCTTTTTCTGCTTGCATAACTTTTCAGTTGAAAAATTTGGAAGTCATCCCTCCAGTTTTCAGCCCAGGTATTCTCAAGTAATTTCCTATCTGATTTACTAATTAGGTTTCAACTAGGTTTGATTTGAGTCCAAAAATTTATAAATCAGGGGTTATTATCAGTAAGAGAGTCTAAAATTCTTGCAGAAGGTCCACTATGCAGACTAGTTGTTTAAACTGGGATGAAATTTTAGGATTTTCTCTGTACTATGAAAGACATGAAAGAAAAAAATAACATTTAGGAGTATTTGTTGATTTATTTAAAAGTGGAATGTTTTCTTCACTTATGAGGATAATAAAGAATTCATATCTGGAAACTACTTTGGTTGTTCAGTGTACTGTCGTTAAAGTCAACGAAACTTTAGCAAAACAGAATATTAGCAAATGAACTTCAAATATACTAATCTAATTGTTCCAACTCTGAAGGTGCATTGAAAAATTTATTTAGGGAGTAGGTGGGGGATGGGGGAAGAATACCCAAAAGGACAGGTGCATGAAAATATGGATAAGCAACAAAGCTAAGCAACAATTGAAGACTAATCTATCTAGAAGGCTATCAAACCAATTTAACACAAGGTAATATTTTTCCAAGAAAGGGTGCACTTCACCTGAAGCTGTTATGAAACTCGGCCTTGAGGCATAGAAAGAAAAATAAATGACTGTTGCTTCTTGAATGTACATAATTCTAAGAATTTTCTTTTGAAAGGCAATTGCACAAAATGGTCTTTTCTTAAGAGTTTTGTATCAAATCAAAGGGATTGTTTAGGTATTTCTTAATGCACACATTTAAAATTATGTTTAAATGCAAATGCCTGCCTTGTTTTATTTATCTTCGAAAACAGCCCAGACATCAACATAGAAAGCGTAACAAAAGATCAAAATATAAATAAATCTAAACCAAATGTATACAGTAATCAGCCAGAGAAGGACATATTAAATATATCCAGGTTCAGCAGAATTCTTAGAAGAAAAATAAATAATTTCTGCAGAACATGAAAAACAACAAAAGCAACTAACTGAAACATCTGTTTAAGAGCCTGTCCTGGATCTGATAGTCTCAAATGTAGAGGGCTGGGCAGCTTCCCTTATATATAATTCCATTCATTCCTGAAAAGAATCTGCTTTAAAATGTCACCATCTGAAACTCGGTCATGACTGCCTATTAACACCTGCAGACATCTGTAATTAGTTGATGTTTTTATTTTAATATCAACAGTATCAATTGAGAATCTAGGCTGCTCTCAAATTTCATATGCATAGTTATAGGCGCTAATTTGAACACAATATTTACTCAGATATGGCAGTAGACTATTTGCCAAAGCATTTCTGAATTTATGTTGCATCTTCCAACCTTGGTTTGTGGAAAAGAGGAAATTGTTTTGTGCTAAAACTGCAAAAAAGTGTGTGGGCTGCAACACAGTGGGATATGATTATAAATCAAGGAATTATTTTCAACGGTTGTGTGTGGGGGAATCTTTAATCTCCCTAATGGATCAAGAAATCATATGATATTCCATGTTGCTTAATGAACAGTTAAGTTGTCTAGTAAGAATTTAAAAGGGTCCCTAATGGATGACTTCCCAATTAAGTTTTGTATGATTATATATCTTATCATGTTCCAAAGCTGAAATGTTAGGTCCAGAATTCCAATGACTGCAAGTAAAAAGCAGGGCAACTTGCCCACTGATGTCACAAGAAAGCATATTCATGCTTTAAGATTCAAAAGAACAATAAACTTTCAAAAATAACTCAAGTAAAATATTTGAACAATGAAAATTAGCTAGATAGACAGATTCCCCCCCACACACACAACCTTTTTCATTCATTGAACATAAAGATAACCAGAGCAATGTTTTTATGCTAAGCTACTTAGTGGTACAGAGAGGAAGAAAAAGAAAAGTAGCCATATGCACCTAGGAAGTTATAACCAAAGAAAAGAAGGAAGTAAGGAGCCAGCTTAGCCACTATTCTATAAAAGTATTGACCCAGCTATACTTGGAATCTTGCACAACTGGATGAAATTCTGATTTACTTCCCCACACTTGCAATTGCTCAAAGATCTGTAGCTGAAGGGAGTGGAACTGATTAGAACATTTTCTTTAAGTGCAGTAGTGTTTGTTGAAAATGGAGAGGAAAGATGGAAGAAACAGTTCATGTATGCATACTTATGCAATATTTACTTGAGGGTTAAAAAAGCAATGGCTGTCTCAAATGTCCTTAACTCCAGTAGATATTAATTTGACATAGTTAAGCAGAATACTAATCCAACTATATCTGAAGTGCCATAGGAGATTTTATTCTGACATATGAAAATGGACTACAAGCTGTGAAAAGCAATTTATTTATGAAAGTATCCTCAGTTTTTGCAGAAGTTAATAGTAACTATTTTCTCATGGTATTTAGTATGATTCAGTTTATATTATACTTCATGACACAGAGTATTTCATTTTGCAAGGAACATCTAATACTAGAAAGCAGAGAAAAGGGAGGGGGGGAGAGAGAGAGGGAGGGAGGGAGGGAGGGAG
>BHFT01006320.1:48392-61506 GCA_004320025.1 Laticauda laticaudata
AGGGGAAGAGGAAGAGAGAGAGAGAGAGAGAGAGAGAGAGAGAGAGAGAGAGAGAGAGAGAGAGAACACAATATATCAGACTTGACTGATTATGTGGCATCAAATTGTTTTTTTATCCCTAGCAACCGCACTGATCTTCCCCATGATGAATACTATCCACAGAATTCTCACTATAATATTTTGTGTGTGTGCAAAACCACATTCACCTAACAGCCCTAATGTCCTGGAGAAAGACTACTTCCTGGAGAAAGACTAAAGTAAAAAAAAAAGCATAGCAAAATATCCCTGAAGCATTATGAAGCACACTCTGCCTAGAAATTCTCAGTAATGGGGTGGAATCAGAAAGGCCCTGAGAATTGGCAAGGAAACACTGCTGTGGGTGAGCTTCTTTCCCTGCCAAAATTTTCTGTATGAATACTTGCCACTTGAAACAGTGTTCTCAGAATAGTTTCCTGCCAGCCTTAACATGGCTGTTGAGACAGGCCACCAACACTAAGGAGCAAGCCAACTATTCAGTTGAACAATGAGAGGAAGCTGAATGGGAATTCCATTTTTAGGCAATCAACTGACATGTAAGCAAACACTATCTTCCCCCTGACAAAATGACACGCAGCAGGATTTTAATAAAGCCATATCAGATTCTCTACAGTTAAGTTTTCAACAGCTTTTCCATATGTCAGGGAGATGGGGAGGCAGAAGAATCTCTTCCACAACACTCTCTTTGTTACCATTATTACCAAAAAGTTTCTTTTCCCCACAAATATTGTTCTGAATACTCTTCAATATTTCCTTGCCAGTGAAAAAATATACTAAGGCAACTTAACCAATCTATAATTCTCAGAAAAAAAGTGTTTTCAGTATATATATAAAAATGAAAGACCAGTCAAACAGCATCATGAAATCTCCAGAACCATAAATCCTACAAACTTGAAATTTGGCATGTATGTTCCTTTTGGCTTCTAGGTGCGAGCTAAGAAAGGATTTTTCAAAATGACCATCAGATCATTAGTATTTCTTAATACAATAATTAACATGCTCTGATGCTAAGGAGTTCTACTCCCCCTCCCCACCTGAAAAGAACTCTGTTCCAATTGGCAGTTACCTCACATTCCGTTACCTTAGTAACTCCACAGCCATTCAGGTGACTCAAGGACACAAACCTCCATGTTGCCTCAATGACTCTCTGAAAGGATGCAAACTACACTTCCAAACAGAAAGCT
Source organism: Laticauda laticaudata (assembly GCA_004320025.1). Taxonomy (NCBI): domain Eukaryota; kingdom Metazoa; phylum Chordata; class Lepidosauria; order Squamata; family Elapidae; genus Laticauda; species Laticauda laticaudata. The sequence continues at coordinate 49,613 of BHFT01006320.1, forward strand.
ACTTTGGCATCAAAGGTTGTTGTATTTTTATTACCCACCATCCAACCAGAGCTGAAGAAGCTCCTTGGATGAGAAGCAAAACATCTTCAATGAAAAACCAGAAAGTCCAGTTGCCTCCTGAAAAAAAAACCCACATTTGGGACAACAGTTGGAGGATTTTACAACACTTTTGCTGGATGGATGGATGAATAGATAGATAGATAGATAGATAGATAGATAGATAGATAGATAGATAGATAGATAGATAGATAGGAGAGGAAAGGAGAAAGGAAAAGAGAAAGGGAAGGAGAAAGGGAAGGGAAGGGAAGGGAAAAAGGAAGGGAAGGGAAAGAAGGAAAGGGAAGGGAAGGAAAAGAGGAAGGGAAATGAAAGGAAATCAGGAAAAGAAAGGAAAAGGAAAAGGAAAAGGAAAAGGAAAAGGAAAGGAAAGGAAAGGAAAGGAAAGGAAAGGAAAGAAGGGAAAAAGGGAAGCCTGGACAGTATTCATCCAGTTCATTATACATATGTCAACTGATTACTGTTGGTTTTTGGATGGATAACCTTAAACTGACTCCCCTTAGAAGTATGATGTTTAAGAGTCTCCTAACAGCATCCTAGTAACCACACCTAATCATAATTTAAGTATATTATTTGGCGGTATGCATACTTCATATCCCTGATTCTTGTGGGGAGCAACTCTTCTGTTTCTTGAGCTGTATTCCCATGATGTCCTGTTTTTCTTCTGTCTACAAACTGTCCTGAATTTCTCTTGGCGTTTCTGAATTCAAAATCTTCAAGCTAGCAGCCTGAGACATTAGCATAATTTATGAAGCACGCAACCTTTCTTTGAACTCAAGTTTTTGTTATTCTCTCTTTAAATTATCAGCCCTTAGCTCTGCCTCAGCTACTGGGGAAAGATTTACAACATGCTAATCAAAGCTCTCAGACTTGTAAATTGCTTTACTTTCTCTTTGCACCAATCTGGGATACAACTTGGGGTAAAAACTATTCTGCTAGGTGACATGAATAGATACACTGGAACAAGTTTACAAGAGTACAAAAAAAGAAACTGGGCCACTTAGAGACTCAAGAATGAATAATGAATATCTGCTTCAAAAAAAAAAGGTGTGTATTTCAAAAATGCCTGAAGCAGAATGTTTTTTCATACATACCCACAGGACAGAAATGAATACAGATCTGAAGGCATTATTGATTTGATTTATAACATTTTAAACATTAATGGATATAAGGATAAAATAGGTTCTGAATATGAATATAACCTACTTTTAAAAAATTGGATCCAGAGTACGATCTGGGAAAAAGAAATGGGCATGAAAGAAAAGGAAAGAATTTACTGTGAAAATACAGTGACTGCAACAACAGAAAGTATGAATCCTATATGAGAAAGTTTTAAAAGACCCAATGAAAATAATAAAAACTAAATTTGGAACAAAATGTAAGGAGAATTGCACTGCAGAGTGACACTAAAATCTTGTAGTTATGGAAGCATACTAAATGGGGTTGAGTGGAATAATGAAGGGAAAGAGGCCATGAATGAAAGGAGAAAATGTAACTTAGAATCTTACAAAAAAAGAAGATATTTTGATAATATAAATAGCAATAAAAAAAAGATAATTAATTAAGAAGAATTTTGTCAAAGAAAGTGGGTAACAAGATAAAAAGAAATGCAGAATGATTCTGATAAGGAAGAAAAATGGCTTTAGAAATGGGTGAAGAGTAAACAACTCTCCAGAAAATTCACAGAATTAAAAATAATAATTAGGAATGAAAGCTAAGGTAAGGAAACATTGGAGACCTGCAGGGGAATTACAATGTCAGAAAAATGGAATTAAAACAAATGTTATAAGTACTAATGTCCAAGAAGAAAAAAATGATGAAAGGAAATCATAGATGTTGCACAGTATTTAAAAATGAAAAAGCTGCTGTTACAGATGATGTAGTTCAAGAACTCTTCAAATACAAATGAAGTTTTGCTTATGGAATGGCTGCATAACTCATTACATGTGTTATTGTAATATAAAACTGAATCTATGAATCTAAAATATATATGAATCTATGAATCTAAAATATAAAACTGAATCTATGAATGGTAAGTGTAATACTATGTGGGGAGGGGGAAGAATCATAAACTAGGGAACAATCAGGTAAGAGGCATGGTAAACATCTCAGAAGGAATCCTTCCTAGTTTCTTGTATTGTAAAGGTAAGTGAGAAAGAGATGTACATTCAAAATTGCAAGATTCTGTTAATGTATTAATGTAATGTACTAACTTTACAATAAAAATTATGGGTTTGCTTCTTGTCTCGACTACTTGCAAAGCTAAAAGGCTAGTAGTCTTCTCCTAATGCAAACAGAAATATGCACAAGTGATTTCAAAACCTAAAGAGGCATTAGCTCATTAGGTATAGTTGAAAAGATGGCAGAAATCTAACATAAGATTATTATAAGCAAAATTTCTGAAGAAATTTTCCTTATTTCAGAGGAAGGATTTTTGCTCTTCAGCAATTTTAAATGACGTTTAAATCTAATATCATAGATTAGTTGCAGCACAATTTTAAACTGTATCATTTTGCACTGCATCATAGATTGGAACCCTTAATATTTTCCATCTATGACTAATTTAAATCCACCTGCAAAGAACTGTATTTGTTCCCAAGTCTAGATAAAGGAAGAAGCTTGGTTTCCTGTTTAGGAACCATAAAACAGGCATGAAACTCTGGGAATGGGGGAGAAAATGCCAGACTGAAAATAATGTTAACACATTCAGACCTTTAGCAGATGTATCAGCAGAGTCAGATCACTGAGGTCAGGATGGTGATGAAATACATCCAGCTGGTCAGACAAAATGCAAAATTATGAAATACTTTAAATTGGCTGCTAGAAATGTCTGAACTTGCCTCCAGATAATAATAGTTTGTGTTTGGTACAAAATTTAAATTGTGGCATTATCAGAATTGTGACTTCCTGGATCTGTAAATTTTCACATGAAATGTGCTACTCTGCAGGCTAGGATCTTGCAGAGTTGTTGGCTTTGTTTGTAGACTGCGTTGTTTCCAAAAAATACTGTGGGCTTTTAAACAGTCTCGAGTTGACCAGCAGTTTTGTCCCTTTCAGGAACAATAAAATCATATATAATTACAACTTAGACTTCTACAGGAATATGCAGAGATAAGGCAAAAGAACAATTCTGTGCATAGTTACAAATTATCCTGAATTCATTACTTAAAATATTTTAATCTTATTGCTGGTGACTGGAATGCTCACACTGGCAGCAATAGAAAAAGGCTGGGAATTACTGAGCAAATGACAATGGCCTATGCTGCTTATTCATTTGCTTGCTAATAATTGGAAACAGCTTATTTCAGCACCCACTAAAATATCAATTAAGATAAAGGTCACTCAGTGGAAAAGATACATCAGACCTTGACTATTTTCTTGCTGGTTCTGAACATCATTCATGGAAGTCTGATCAATGAGAGACATTGATTATGATTCTAACTGTAATCTTTTATATACCATCCTACAACTGAAATGAACTGCTCCTAATACAGCCATTCCCAAACACTATGAGTTAGTGAAACTACAAAATCCTGCTTCCAAACAATTGATCCAAATAATGCTCACCAACCAATCTGCATCCCTGAATATCCCGAAGATGTAAGCAACTAAATGCTACAGTTCTCAGAAATAATTAACAAAAGCACCAAATAAATGTTTCTATATCATAACAGTAAATGTGAACATGGATTTCAGTTGAATGCCTAACATGGTAGACAAATAAAACAATGTATTGTAAATCCAATGATACAATACTGACAGCTTAATAAGGAACTCTACCCCTGCCTAAAAGCAGTATGGTCTACATAGCATCGCAAAAGAATTTCAAGAAACTACATGTTTCCATAAATATTGCACTTTTTAGACTATAGTAACCCTGCACAGATACATTTCAAAGCTTTCATGACAACATCCAAAACACAAATGACACTTTTACTGCATATGGATAGAACTGAATTGATTGGGTCACTGGCATGAATACTCCCTGTTCTGGAAGAAACCACCACCACTTCTTAACTGTCCAGATGGAACCACTTAAGAACATGAGCTCAGGATCTGTGAAATAAAAGCTGTCACCTATCAATTTAAAAAGCTGGCAAACAACTGATGCAGATGAAATCACTATAGAATCACTAAAGATTGGTGGTGATACACTAAATTGTCAACTTATTCCTCCAAATGAACTAAAGCCCCTGTCACACTGCACCAACGGATGGAAAGAGGATGTAAAACGGAGAAAAACACTTATCAACCGTTGGTTAACGCGATGCTTCCATTTTGTACTCACTGCGTCCGTTTTGCTTCCTCTCTATCCGTCCAGCATCCGTCTACTGACATTTCATCCGCTCAGAGGGTTTTGAGCTGCTCAAAACTTTTGCGCCGAAAATGTATCCAATGCGTCCGTTCTGCATCCGCTAGGCATCCGCGCAACTTGATCCGCTCCAGCGGTAAACGGACGCAGGGAGGAAGCGGAACGGACGCAGAACGGATGGAGAAAGGATGAAAGCGGATGCAGCTCGCATACAAAGCATTTAAAACGGAAAAAACGTTCGCAGAGGGACCTATCTCGGATATTAAGGATTGTCTAGAGGATGCAAAGGGACACATAATGGAAAATCTTATACTGCCTATAAAAAGGGGGAGCAACTCATCTGGATCTCACTTTCAGACCAGCAGACCAGCTGTGCAGACCTCTGCAGCCTTCATCTGACTCTTCCTCTTCCACAGATCCGTCATGTCCACCATGGATCCTAACAAAGTCTTTTGTCAGCCACCATCGTTCTGCAACAGTGCCGAAGCACTCTACAGGCTCTGTGAACTCTACTACGGGAAGAAAAGGAGGCGGCCAAGAAGCGTCTGGCGTCCAAGATGGATCGGAGAAGAGCAGAGTACGGACTGAACAACAAGCTGATGGTGGAGCTCAGGAATGAAGACACTCGTGCATTCCAAAACTTTCATGAGAAAGCCTCCAGCCATGTTTGACGAAGTTGTGGAGCGGCTGACACCCAGGTTGACCAAGGCAAACACCAACTTCCGGCCCAGCCTGGACCCTGGGCTCAAAGGTAGCATGACTCTGCGCCACCTGCCTCAGGGACCACCTACAGGGGCATGCAGTACAGCTGGAGGGTGCCACACAACACCATCAGCATTGTGGTCAGAGAATGTGGTGCAGGCCATCATCGAAGAATACATGGAGGAGCCCTCCAGTGCCCTACATGAAGAGATGGAAAGGAAGTTGCAGAGCAGTGGTATCAGAGGTGGAAGTTTCCCCACACCGTTGGAGCTATAGATGGGAAGCACGTGGCCTGCAAAGCTCCAGCCAAGTCGGGGTCTCACTTATTTTCAACTACAAGGGCTTCTTCAGCATCGTCCTCTTCACCATGGTCGATGCTGACTACAAGTTCATGTACATCGATGCTTCAGGCAACGGCTCATCTTCAGATGCCCAGGTATACAACGCCAGTGACCTCAAGAGAGGACTGGAACGCAACCTCATTGTGGGCTTCCCAGATCCAGACCCCCTGCCCAACGACACGCAAGATGTGCCCTACTTCATCGTGGGGGATGATTGCCTTCTCCCTCAGAACCTATCTCATGAAGCCCTACACCTCCAGACTCCTCACTTGTGAAGAGAGGATCTTCAACTACAGGCTGTCCAGGGCAAGGCGGGTAGTGGAGAACGCCTTTGGCATCCTGGCCAACAGGTTCCAGGTACTTCTCACCACCATGCAGCATCACCCACAGACCGGTGAGGAGGATCGTGGAAGCTTGCTGCATCCTGCAAAATCTCATGCACACCCGCTACCCAGTCTTGCAGAACAGCTCTGTGGACCTCCAACAAGGCAATGGGGACATGGAGCCTGGGGAATGGAGGCAAGGGCAAAACCTGATAGACACTCAGGATTGTGCAAGGCCCCAAAGACCTCACGTGAAGGGAAGAGCAGGCAACCTCCTGAAACCCTGGTGCAACCTCTCGCAGCTGGAGCGGTAAGACAGGATGATAGATGCTTAATGGATGCTTCCTTCAGCCTGTCTCATCACACTGATGGATTGGACCATGTATGTTGGGTGGCCTACAATGAACAGGGCGTTTTAATAGAGTTGTGTTTATGTTGACATGTGTGGATGATTATTACATTATTATTGATAATAAAGGCCATAGTGTGGCACTGGGATGGGTGGACCATACAGTCCCACTATGCTTGCACTGGAGGTTTATCTATACCTCACAGCTATTAACCATCCCACAGGTATCCCTGCCCATCTGACAGGTATCCCTGCCCATCCCAAGCTATTACCATCCCAAAGGTATCCCTGCCCATCCCAAAGGTATCCTGCCCACCCCACTGCTATCTTAACCCATCCCACAAGCATGCAAAGGCTTAAACCATTTCTAAAATTTCCACCAAGACTTTATTAAAAAAAAAGAAATGAAGCAAGTGTGTGAATCAAAAGATAGACTTTATTACACAAGCTGTAAAAGAAAAATGACCCTCAAGTGTCCAAATAAAGTCCACAGGTAGCCAGCAGCCAGTCTCTGGCACTCCTCTTGTCACTCGGAGGACAACAGGGGGACGGTGTGTGAGGAAGCTCTCAGACAGCTGGCTCAGACCCATGATGTTGAGAGCTCCTTCCTCCATGCCAGGGGTGTCAGCCCAGTACCGACGGCAGATGTACTGAGACCGGGCTTGGCTGTGGGGTGGCATCAGTGTCGTGGTGGCATCACTGGCGTGGGAGGCATCAGTGTCGTGGGTTGTGTCGGTGGCATCAGTGTCGTGGGTGGCGTCGGTGGCATCAGTGTCGAGAGTGGCATCGGTTGGCATCAGTGGAACCGGTTGCAACGGTGGCATCCGATGAACCTGTGCCTGACTGGGAAGGGCTGCTGCCTGTGCTGCTGGACCTCCTGGTAGCCGTAGCCCTGGTTGGTGAGGGGCTGTGGGGAAGCCTTGGAATGGGAGGGACATCACCTGGGGTGGAGAGCAGACCTGGACTGGGTTGGGAGCAGGTGCCTTGGGTCTGGAGGGTTGTGAAACAGCTCCGTGATCTGGTCCTTCACCACTGGTACTGGGGTTCCACCATGTCCGTTGAGGGTCTGGTTTCAACATGGTGAGGAAGGGCTTGCGGTTGGAGGATGAGGAGTCGGTGTGGACCAACTGAGAGAGGAGATCTATGCTGCTACGGATGGTGTCCTGATCTCCACCAGAGGGGCTCCCGGGTTGTAGAGGCTGCTCCTCCACACCACCAGAGCACCAGCAGGCATCATCATCATCATCTCCAGCAGGATCATAATCATCATCATCAGCAGCACCAGCACCAGCACCACCAGCAGGATCATCATCATCATCATCTAGCAGCAGCAGCACGCAGGACCAGGATCAGCAGCAGCAGAGTAAGCACCAGCCAGCGCCAGCAAGACCAGGAGCTCAAGCAGGACCAGGAGCACGAGCCGGACGAGCAAGACCAGGAGCACGAGCAGGACGAGCAAGACCAGGAGTACGAGCAGGACCAGCGGACGAGGAGCAGCTTCAGCAGGGTACGCACTAGCAGAAAGCACACTCAGCATCCAGCTTCAGCGAGTAGCTCACGAGCAGGAAGCACAGCAGGCACAGCCCTCAGCACAGAGAAGCCAGCAGAGCAGAAAGACACCACCGGGCCAGCAGCAGCATATCATCAGCTCCTCCAGAGCAGAAGCAGAAGCAGCAGAAGCCCCAGCACAAGCCCCAGCAGAAGCAGAGTCAGGACAGGGGACGGGGAGGGTGGCCCCGTGTCCCTCTTGCCAGGGATGGCTGCAGCGTTGCTGAGGTTTCTCTTCTTTCCCATGATTGTGGGGTTGTTGGCTGGCAGGGAGGCTGGCAGGCACCCGGCTGGCAGGAAAGGCAAAACACACACAAGGCTGGGCAGGCAGGCAGCCAAGGCTGGCAGGCAGACTGGCTGGCAGGGAGGCCGGAAGGCAGGCTGGCAGCAAGGCAGAGAGCAAGGCTGGCAGGGAGGCTGGCCAGGAGGCTGGGAGGCAGGTGGCAGCAAGGCTTGCAGGCATGCATGCAGGCAGGGCAGCAAGGCAGTCAATGCGTCCGGCAGCAGCATCTTCTCTCCGAATGGTGAACCTGTTCCGAGCTCCTCCCCTTTATATCCGCGGGGCTTATGCAATGCATCCCCCCCGCCATGCGCAATTAACGCTTCGGCATCCGTTAGGCTTCCGCTGTGCATCCGCTCGGCTTCCGCTCTGCATCCGCTTCATCCGCTGTGCATCCACTTCATGCCGTTTCTGCGTGCCGCTCTGCGTCCGCTCCATCCGTTCCATGTCCGCTTTTTGCTGAGGTCCCCGGAAGCCTAGCAGATGTGCCATCAACCGCTCCCATCCGCTAGGCTTCCGTTCCGCCATCCGCTTCTCCATCCGCTCTGCGTCCTCCCCGCGTCCCGTTCCTTTCCGTGTTATCCGCTCTGGTTATGCAAATTCAGCGGCACTTTTGCGGATAACAACGGATGGAACATTTTTCTCGTCCGTTGTGTCCTTTTTGCTAACGTTTTGCATCCGTTGGGCAGTGTGACAGGGCCTTAACATACTGAGAAAATAAAGGCAATTTTAAAAAAATCACATTTTCAACAAAGAAGTCAATCAGATGTGCAAGAATTACCATGGGGTACCTTGGTATTAATTACAAACAAGATATTTAAGAAAGCAATACAACAAACTTTTCAGAAATTGCCTCAGAAAAATAGGCTGGCTTCCAGTGGGAAGAGGATGCTGTGAACCAAATATTTGTATGTATCAGCAAATACTTGAGGAATGCATTAAGTGTGGAAAGAAATCATCCTGAGTTCAATGACTCTGCAGCAGCTGACAGCATGCATCAGCCAGTGCTATGAAAAGTACTCATAACATAAATTATACTGGCTAAAATAGGACATCTGCAGCAGGTATAGGTAAACCTCAGTTAATCATGGTAATTTGGACCAAAATTTCAGTTCAACAAGTGATGTGGTCATAAACTGTGACATCATGTGACCGCATCACTTAAGTTATGGCAGTCCCAGCATTCCTTGTTGCCATCATTATGCAAGATTCATGGGTCATTAAACAAGTCCCAGACAGGTTCCAGCAAACCAACAGCAAGTAAGTTGTGGGCAAGGTAAGGGTGGTGAGATACATACTAATTTGGTTTCATATTTTAATTTTGTTTTTACATATTTTATTGTATATTTGTAAGCCACCCAAAGCCAGCAAGAAAACAAATTGTTCGTAGATCTTTTAAATACTTAATAACTGTAATATAATTTGTCACAGAGTTTCCATAAATGGGAATGTAATCTGAGTGTCACTATTTAATGGGTGGCTCACCTCAAATTTATAGTTTTTCAACTTCAAAAACTCATCCATCCATCTTGCTGTCAGCTGATAATATAGTTAAGAACTTGTATATATCTTTACATAATATGAAAATATGTATGTGCAACTGTAGTAAATGTGACTTTTAATAAGTAAATGTGTAAATAAGTAAATATGATTTACTTATTTAAATAAGTAAATGTGACTTTTAATAAATATTTAATAAATATTATTAAATAATAATAATAATCCTGCAAAGAAAGGAAAATACTATGACAAGCCTGTTTTCAATAGCCTGGTAATATCTATCAAAAACTATAAAAAAGGAATGTTACTGACAAGAGAAAGATAAAACACTCATCAGAAGTCGTTTTTGGAGTAATAAGGACCTATCCTTCTTGAGACAAGGAATATTAATGGAGAGAAACCAGCCAAATATTAGTGGAAAATATAAATGTTACTTTTTTAATGAAAATATTTCATAATGCTCATTGTTTTTTATCGAAGGATTTCATTTCTATATTCCAGTGATTGCAAATTTAAATGTAGCTTAGTGTAAGGGCAAAAGACCAGAATAATTTCAAAATAATTTCCTTTCCTTGGCCTGTCTCACACAAAGTACCAAGTCAAATGAAGATAAGAGCCATTTGCTTACATCAACTAATTTTCTTCAATAAAATTACCTATTTTATTTCCATTCTAGTGAGATATGGGAAATAAGTTTTTTTAATAACTTTTAAAATACTTCTTGTAATAATGATTTAATACATTCTCTAATGCAATTTTTGCCTGTTTTTCCTTTAGCATAATCATTTAAAACGAGGCTGCAACACTTAACTCTTCTAAATTATTCGCACAGGTTTTGGGGCACATTTTGCCTTCATGTGCACATCAAACTGTGCCAACTGTTCCGTATGAAAAGAGCCTGAGTTCTGATCTTTTCATTACCAAGTATCATTCATAAAGGGTAAAGTCTGAACAACAATCTTCATCCTTTCCAGAAATCTTCATCATTACTAAACAGCTAAGATTGTCAAGGATATCTCAATTCATAGCAGCCCGTTTAAAGCTCGAAGCAGGTGAGGAGTGACATTTCCATATATATCATTCATTCACATGCAAATAGTTTCAGCATAATTGTTGGGACATAAAAGTTATCTTTCCTGCTTTTGCAGTGAGCCAAAATCCAACTTTATCCTTTGGCTGTAATGAGTTTCTTTTGTCAAAGAAAATAAAAAGTACAATTTTATGAACTTACTTGAAATGCAAGTCCTTGAAGGTAAAATGAGTCTCTACAATGCCTGTAGTCTTCACTCTGGTTCTCAGCACATCTTGCTGAGTTGGAATATAATCCATTTTGGCTATCCTCTCCAAATCATTCAGGTAGCTGCAGAAAAAAAAAACCTGGGGGGTTAACAAACTGTGTTACCTGATGTCCTCAAGATGTATTAAACCTTATACCAGCAGTACGTGATATAATTTGTAGCCAGCATAGCTATTATCTCATACCCTGAGAAAGGTTGCTTTAGAAAAATGAAAACTCAGAAACTCGCAATGAACAGATAAGACATCTCCATTGGGTTGGGTTGGGGTGGGGGAGAAAGGAAGACAACAGAATAATTATCCTTATTCCATGTGTCTTAATTCTCACAATCTCTTCCTAATCAGTTTTCTGAAAGGTGCTTTTTCCAAAAGGCAACTGGATTTTCTTGTTTTGTTTTTTTTAAAAAAACATTTTACACCACATCCAAGAAACTTCTTCAGTTCTAACCTAAGAAACAAACTTCAATTCTAACTCCCTAATCAGTTATTTCCATATGAATGGGGACTAGCATGCTCACTGTGTATAAAACACAAAGGTACATTTTACCATGCATGGTGAACTTGCGAAAAAGTCAAGAAATTCTGAATAAAAATATATACACGTATACGTATATATATAAATACATACATGGAATGTTAAAGCTTACCATTGCAAAGAAATTGGGACTAATTGATATTTAATTAGAAAATACTCATGGAAGATTAATTTTGTATATGGTAATGGCAGAAGATTATCACATGCACAAAGATGGAAGAGATTTACTTTGTCCCGTCCTAGTTTATGGAACTCTTGCCCTCCCCCACCCCCAAGCCCAGAGGTATGAATGATCCCAATTTTATTTGTTAATATTCTATAAGGCAGCTAAGGCAATTGAGAGGCGCTCTGGCCCCTAATAGCTCTAAATCACAACAGTCATCGATATTTAATTTTGGGATTTGCTGTAGACTACCTAGATTCTTCCAGGATTGGACTATCAGTATTGAAATAGGAGAGAGGAAAATAAAATCCTACATTACCACCTAAAATAATATAACTCTCCCCAAAATCCTTCTAAAATGTTCCTACCTCAAACCAACACAAGAAATCAGTTCCCCACCTCTCACTTCTAAAGGCCTTGTCACACTGCCCAACGGATGCAAAACGTTAGTAAAAAGGACACAACGGATGAGAAAAATGTTCCATCCG
>BHFT01006324.1:0-18459 GCA_004320025.1 Laticauda laticaudata
TCCCAGGGTCTCTGGTCCGCAGGATTTAAAATTATGAGTTTGGTGGTCCCTGAGGTCCAAAAGGTTGGCGACCCCTGTTCCGTGGTATACCAGCTTAATCTCTTGTAATCCCTTCAACTCCAATTTTCTTGTGGGAAAGTGAAGGAAAAACAAGCAATTTATGTAAGCAATCACTTGCACCTGATACGTCTACCTCCAACCCTGCAGAGTAGAGAGTTTGGAGAGAAAAATATTAAAAGGAAGACAATGAGGAATACACCAGCCTATTTGTGTACCATATTGCTTTTGATATGTTTGTACTGTAAATGCAAACATGAACTTGCTCCTTGCTAAATATCCAAACACTTGGGTAAGCATTCCAAAAGTTGGGCAACTGATTATGAGGAAAACAAAAGTGGAAGGGTAAAACAGATTAGTCTTGTCAGTTTTTATCCAGCTATCTAGGAGGTAGTGAAAAGGAAAATGCAGTTCTGGTCATATGATTTCCCACTTAACAACTACATCACTTAATGACAGAGATGTCGGTAACAATTGTGGACCCAAAACAAGTATAAAATGTTTGCTAAATTACCCTAGGCCACATACTTTCATTTAGTTCCCAGATTGTGTAAAGGATGGGAATCTTTTGTATCCCAGTGAATAATTTTATTTATTTGATTTGATTTGTCAATTGCTTACAAGATAATAGGTATAAGTATAAACATAGTTATGAATACATTAAATGGATACATATAAGAAAAATAAGAAATGATAGGACAGGGACAGTAGTCACATTGGTTACAGTTATGCACGCCCCCTACAGACCTCTTAGGAAAGGGGTGAGGTCATAGTAGACAGTCAAGGTTAAAGTTTTGGGGGTTTGGGAAGAAACCACAGGTCAAGTATTCAACATTGACCACTCTGTTGCTGAAGTCGTATTTCCTACAATCAAGTTATGGGCGTTTACCTGAGTTTGTATCTATTGTGTGCTCTTGTATTGTTATGGTTGGAAGCTGAAGTATCTCACTGACAGGTAGGACATTGCAATGGATGATTTTATACACTATACTTTAGATCAGACCGAAGGCGGTGTAGTTCTAGGTTTTCTAGGTCTAGAATTTCAAGCGTGGGTGGCATAAGGTATTGTACAATGAGTAGAGGAGTGGAGAACTCTTCTTGTGAAATATTCTGGACTTTCTCACTGTGCTAATATCAGACATGTAATGTGGGTTCCAGACTGATGAGCTGTATTCAAGTATTGGTCTAGCAATGTTTTGTATGCTCTAGTTAGTGTATGATATTACAGAGAAAGCTACGTAGGATTAGGTTAAACAACTCTTAATGCCTTTTGGCTATGTAGTTACAGTGGGCTCTAGCACTTAGATCATTAGAGTGATACTCCAAGATCCTTGAGAGAGTTTGGATCATCAACGAGGTCTTGACTATTCAGCCTGTATTTTATTTCTGATTTTATTTTATTTTTTTGCCAATATGTAAACAGAGCATTATTTGTTGAGATTTGGAAGTTGCCATTGTTTGACCATTCTGAACATAGTCAAGGTCGTTTTGACCGTAGCAATATTGTCTGTTGGTGTTGAATAGCTTTCCTTTACATCATCAGCAAGATGAACCAGTTGCTCTTAATATGATCACAGAGGTCATTTATGGAGAGTATGAAGAGAGTTGGTCCTAGAACACTGCCTTGGGGGACGCCACTATTGACAGGTACAGAATTTGATAGGATGCTCCCAATTTTGACCATTTGTTCTGACTTACGTTATTCCTGACATGAATGGTCACATCCACATTAAAGTTGCTCCACAGGGAAAGTGGAAGTTAAACTAGATAAGGCAGCTAAGGTCACACCAGTGACAAAGCACTTAGCTGAGTTCTCAGAGCCTTAGTCAATGTTACAATCCCACCAGACCAGAACCTGGGAAAGAAACGGTGTTTCTAAACAATTATTGGTGTTTTTTTTTTCATTCTGTGTACATGTGCTCAAAGGTCACTGAGGACTATCAATTTTAGTTTCTTTAATGCTGTGTGTTTAGTGGTGAAAAAGACATTACCATAAGTAGAAACAGCCTGTACGTATATCTAATATTGTAACTCTTTATACTTGGGATTTCTCCAAAGCTGTTCAGGTTTTGTTACACTTAAGGAGAGTGCACTGTTCACATCCCTCTAATGCAAGGATCCTCAAACTCCGATCCTCAGACCAGGACAGACAGTCTGTGGCATACCAGCAACCAGTCTGCACACACAAGCGAAGCCCCAGCCAGGTGATGCAGGCAGCATGCAAAACCATATCTCCTCTGGTCCATAGTAAAACCATTCTCCAAGGTACTGGTCCCTGGTGTCCAAAAGGTTGGGGGATGCTGCCCTAATGCACCATTGGGGAAAAAATTCTAGAATTTTAAGTAGAAGCATTTTCTGATCTGGAGATTTCTAGTATCGAAGCTGCGTCTATATACAGGGTCTGGGCTTCCTTATGCTCTCTCTCTTCTGGTTGGCCATTTGTACGCAAAAGAAATGCATATTCTCTTCCCTCCCTCCCCTGCCTCATAAAAGAGGGAGATAATACAACATTTAGCCCTTCAGTAAAATTTTACTCCTAAACATAATAAATAGTTCCTTTTGTTGTGTATCAGAGGAAGTAGACTTACACTGAATCAAGCCATGCAGATCAGAGTATTATCTTCATTGATTGATTAGCCATGGCTCTTTTTCATCCCTTTTTCCAGATGCCATAAACTGAACCTGGTATCTTTTGTGTGCTCAGCATGTGTTGCCGCCAAGCCGCTGTCTTTCAACCAATTTCATGCCTTCCTTCAATATATACCATAAAAGAGGCTGTTGTAGAAGTTCTGTTATGGTTCAAAGGTTGCTTTGGGAACATCATAAGGGGAATAGCCTGTGGAGAGCCATATTAAATTATTGATCTCTGGGTTCTGCTACATTTTCTTCAGATGGTCACAATATTTCATACTGCATAAATGAAAAATGAGCCATCTATTTTCTGGAACAGAAAAGGGACAGTCCCAATTTGATTTGTTTTTAAGTCATGGGCAAGTAGGTCTATTAGTGCCTATAGGAGAGGCAGTAAATATTTGACTCAAAACGTTAGGAGTCCCTCTATTGTATGCCTCTCCTTCTCTCCTGTTCATGCAAACCATAGTACAATTATTATGGACTTTAGAAACAATTCAAGAAACCATGCCATCCTTATTAATCCCCCCTTTTTTGTTGTTGTAAATGTGAAAATCAAGCAAAACATTGTTCTCCACAATTTGTTTCCAGTCTAGCACATCTGTGGTCTTCCGCATTTCCAGAAAATATCTGATAAGCCACAGTGTCAAACTCAATTTCATTGAGGACCACATTAGGATTGTGTTTGATCTCAAGGGGCCAGGGTGGGTATAGCTGGGGTGGGTGTGGCCAGCTTGACATCACTTGTTTCGGAGGGATGCCTGTGGCCAGAGTGCTCTGCCAATAAAAATGGGTTCCTGAGCTCCATTTTTGGTTGTGAAGGCCTCCTGCAGCCCTCTGCCAGTAAAAATGGAGCTTGGGGGGGTGCACATGGACTTCACGAGCTCCGTTTTCAACCATAACAGCCTCCTGCAGCCCTCTGCCAGAGAAAATTGAGCCACAAGCTCTGTTTTTGGCCACAAAAGCCTCCTGAAGCTCTCTGCTAACAAAAAAGGAGCTCAGGAGGGCCCCCCAAAAAGGAGCTCGGGAGGGCCTTTGCATGCTATGTTTTCAGCCACAATGGCACCCTGCAACCCTCTGCCAGCAAAACCAGAAACCCTCCAAACTCCATTTGTGCTGGCAGAAGGCTACAGGAGGCCGCCATGGCCAAAAACGGAGTTTGGGAGAGCTACCGGAGCTCCATTTTCACTGGTAGAGGCACTGTGGACCAGACCTTCACTGTTTCAAGGACGACCCTGCAGGCCGGATCTAAGTATCTTGAATTTGACACCTCTGTGATAAGCACTTGTAGCCCAAGCCTCTCAACAAGCCTTGGATCCTTTTTTTAAAAAAAATGGAATGATTGGAAATAAGCTTGATCAGTATATTGTTTTTGATCAGTATACTGTTTTTCGATGCCATGAAATTAAAAAAGTACGTGGCTTGCCTCTTCGCTGCCGTGGAAAACCGCTTTCCAACCATTTTGCCAGATGTTTCTAATTTTTCCTTCCACAGTACTTTGCACATTGCTCTGCAGTGTGCATATCTCTGGCTTTGCATGAGAGAGATTTCCAAGCATAATCTGCAGTTTGTTCCTTTACTTAGAGTAGAAGGAAGCAGAAAACATGCCAAGAAGCATCTGTTATTTGTCGGTGTCATTGCCTAGCAAAAGGATATAAGAACTGCGCAGGATGGCTTCTGCAGAATTGAAAGCAGGGGTCATATCTGACTACAGATTAGGAATAAAAAATAAAATACATTTTGAGAAGCTTTCTTTAAAAAAAGAACAGCCCTCCCAGTATCCAACTCGTCTTGTCTAAAATGACCATACAATATTTGTATTTGGTTTTATTGCACACCGTGGTCAAAATGAGCAAAGACGACTTGACCTATTTAATAATTGAAAGTAAGGAATGTTTACTTCCTTATTCCTGCTGGAATTGGGCATGTCTACTTTAATGAAAAGAGGGACTAGGAGTAACATGATAGCAGTGTTCCAATATTTGAGGGGCTGCCACAAAGAAGACAAGGTCAAGCTATTCTCCAAAGCACCTGAAGGCAGAATAAGAAACAAT
Source organism: Laticauda laticaudata (assembly GCA_004320025.1). Classification (NCBI taxonomy): domain Eukaryota; kingdom Metazoa; phylum Chordata; class Lepidosauria; order Squamata; family Elapidae; genus Laticauda; species Laticauda laticaudata. Next base: position 4,743 of record BHFT01006324.1, read on the forward strand.
GGATGGAAAATAATCAAGGAGAGAAGCAACTGGAATTAAGGAGAAATTTCCTGACAGTGAGAACAACTGATCAGTGGAGCAACTTGATTCCAGAAGTTGCAAATGCTCCAAAACTGGAAGTTTTAAAGAAGAGATTGGATAACAATTTGTCTGAAATGGTATTCGGTTTCCTGCCTAAGCAGGGGGTTGGACTAGAAGAGGTCCAAGGTCCCTTTCAATTTTGTTATTCTATTCTATAGAAAATCCTTATTTTGTCTAAAGGCCGTGTCACACTGCCCAACAGATGCAAAAAGGACACAACGGAAGAGAAAAATGTTACATCCATTGTTATCCATCCGCTCTTCAGAAGGGGGCAAAAATTTGCATAATTGAAGCGGATAACATGGACTGCGGGGAGGACACAGGGCAGATGCAAAGGGATGCGGACGGAAGCCCGCGGATATGGCGCATCCACTAGGCTTCCGGGGGGCTCCAGTAAAAGCGGACGCGGAATGGAAAAAACGGATGCAGAGCGGATGCCACAGCGATGAGCGGCTGCCACAGGCGGAAGCTAGCGATAGCACAGCGGAAGCAGAACGGCATATCTAGAGTTATATTGGAATGCGGGGGGTATGCAATTGCGCAAGAACCCCGGATTATAAGGGAAGGCATGCTCGCACGTGGCTCAGCTATTTGAGGAAAGACCTGCTGCTGGTACATCGAGTTCTTGCTGCATTCTGCCTTCCAGCTTTCTGCCAGCCTTTGTCTGCCAGCCTCCCTGCCAGCCTGCCTCACAGCCTCCAGGGCAGCACCCCTCAGCCTGCCTTCCAGCGCTGCTGCCGCAGGCCTCCTGGGCAGCCTCCTTGGCCAAGCCTTGCTGGCAGCCTGCTTCCAGCCTCCCTTCCAGCTCCCTGCCAGCCTGCCTTCCAGCCTCCCTGCAGCCTCCTGGGTCCGCCTCCCTTCAGCCTTGCTGGCAGCCTGCCTTCGCTCCCTGCCAGCCAGTCTGTCTGCCCAGGCCTCTGGTGACCTGCCTTCCTCCAGCGCTTTCCTTGCCAGCCTTCTGCCGGCTTCCTGCAGCCGTTCCTGCCAGCTTCTGCCAGCCTTCCTGCCAGCGCTTCCTGCCAGCTTTCCGTGCCAGCCTTGGTGCCTGCCAGCGTTCCTGCCAGCCTTCCTGCCAGCCAGCAACCCCACAAACCATGGGAAGAAGCGCAAGCCTCAGCAACCTGCCGCCATCCCGGCTAAGGAGGGAACAGGGCCCCCTTCCCGCCCCCTGGCCTGACTCATCTTCCTGCTGGGGCTTCTTGCTGCTTGGCTTTGTTCTATTCTATTGCTGAGCTCTGCTCTAGCTGCTCCTGGCATGTGGTGTTCTGCTGCTGACTCTGCTGAAGCTGCTTCCTGGTCTCTGCCTCGGTCCTGCTCGTTTCTGCTCGTGCTCCTGGTCCTGCTCGTGCTGCTGCTGCTGCTTCGTGCTCCTGGTCCTAACTCGTGCTGCTGCTGCGTTTACTCTGGCTGCTGCGCTGATCCTGTCTTGCTGCTGCTTGCTGCTGCTGCCTGCTTATGATCTTGCTGGTGATTATGCTGATGATGCTGATGCTGATGCTGATTTGATCCTGCTGGTGAGTGCACTGCTGATGCGGATGCGGATGCCTGCTGCTGCTCGCTGCTATTGGTGTGGAGGAGCAGCCCCTACACCTGGGAGCCCCTCTGATGAGGGCCCATCTCGGTCCTTGCAAAGGCGAGGAAGAGGCGTAATGCGGGCACGGGAGAGGAGGCCAAATACTCCATTGAGGAGGAAAACGAGCGATGAGGTGCTGAGTGGCTGAGAGAGCAATGACTATCGTGGGCGGAAGCGACACCGCCTGTACAGGGGACACCAAAGCGGAAGCAGGCTGCTTGGAGAGAGATTGCTGTGTTAGTTGTGTTGTGCTACACATCTAGCTGGCATCCTCGGCTGGTGGAAGCACATGCCACACCTGGTACGCCGGAAGCTGCACTCAAAAGAAATCTGGGCCAGCGCGGCGTTTATAAGCTGACTAGGACAGAAGCGAGAACTATGTAATGGCCAAGTGCAGCTGTCCTGGAGGTTGAGGTATCCGCCACCGAGGAGCAGCCAGGAGCCATCTGTCTACCCTCTTTCTCGGGCAGCCGCTGCCGACCACAGTTCCTTTTCCAGCCGAGAGTCAGTCCCTGTCTCCAGCCAGGTTTCTGTGGAGCATGCTACAGCGGAGAACCCCCGGCAGGTGTGGGAAAAGCGTGGCTGGAGAGCGATGAGGACTACCTGGTGGCGTGGGAGAGAGGAGACATTGAGTCCAAACACTGCCGAGCCGCATCCACCCACACCTCTGCCATCCACAGTAAAGGTATGAGGAGCCAGACGGCAGGAGGGGCACAGCCACATAGGTCCTGGTGGAATCAGGGACACCATCCCACCAGCATAGGTCTCCTCTCTCAGTGTCCCCATCAAATCTCCCTCCTGCCAACCGCAAGCCCTTTCCTCAATTATGTTCAACGCAAGATCCTCAAGGAGATGCGCGGATCCCCAGTACCATGGTGGGTGAAGGAGAGGAATCATCATTGCTGCTTAACAAACCCTCCAGGACCCCACAGGCACCCTGCTCCCACCCAGTCCAGTCTGCTCCTCACCCCCAGTGTGATGTCTCCATACCAAGTGCTTTCGCCACAGCCCGTCACCTCAGGGCCTTTACAGCTTACCGCGGAGGTCCAGCACACAGACAGCAGCCCTTCACATTACAGGCCACGCATCGGGCAACACCCACGACAGCGATGCGCCACGTCAATGATGCCACCGCACGCCAGTCCTCACCCCGCTGCAGAGCAGACACGCACCACTACACTACTTCTTCCTCCATCCCACACGCCAAGCCCGGCCTCCAGTACATCTGTCCTTCAGTACTGGTTGCTGACACCCATAGGCATGAGGAAGGACCTCTCATGCATCACGGGCTGAGCCAGCCTCTCCGACATTCCTTCCTCAACACACCGCGTCCCCTGTTGTCCTCTCGGGGGGCCAGGACACTCCAGCAACACCTCAGACAGCACTACAGCAGCACCACCTCCCCCCCCCCAAACAGCACCTGTACCTAACACCTTAGACCTTTGCGACAGCACCTCCGAGTGACGCAAGAGGAAGTGCCAGAGACTGGCTGCCTGGATTATTTGTGGACTTTATTTGGACACTTGGCCTTGGGTCATTTTGCTTTCTACAGTTTGTTATTAATAAAGTTTATCTTTGTTTCACACACTTACTTCATTAATTTTTTTCTATAAAGTCTGGGTTGGAAACTTTTTAGGAAATGGTTTAGCCTTTTGCCATGCTTGTGGGATGGTTAAGACTCAGCTGTGCGACGCGGCAGCGTGTCGCACGGTTCCACCTGTGGGACTCGGGTTACAGAAGTGGTAGAACTGTCGGCGAATGGCGTTAAATAGCTCGATGGATGGGCTACGATGGTAATACGATAGTACCTCAGTGCAACATAGTGCCGGGCACCTCGGTCGCGCCACCCTCCCCAATTGCACACCCTATGGCCTTCATTATCAATCATGTAGCATTGATCCACATTATGAACACAAACACAACTCTTTATTAAACGCCCTGTTCATTGCTAGGCAACCAACATACATGGCCATTCATCGTGGTGAGAGGCGAACGAGCATCCATCAGCATTAGTCTCACCGATCTTCGCACATCCACCGCTCCAGCTGCGGGAGTTGAACCATTTGTTTCAGGAGGTTGCCGCTGCTCTTCACCTCCACGTGACGGCTTCTGCTTGGGCCCGTTACACACCCTCATGTCTATAAGGTTTCGCCCTGCCTACCATTCACCAGGTGCGGTTTCCCCATTTGCCCTTGCTGGAGGTCACAAGCCTGTTCTGCAAGTCTGGTAGCGGTGTGCGCATGAGTCTGTGGCAGACTGCAGCAAGCTTCACTGGATACCTCCTTATGGTCTCTGGGCGATGGCTGCATGTTGGGCTAGAAGTACCTGGAACCTGTGGCACGGATGCCAAAGGTGTTCTCCACCAACCGTCTTGCCCTGGGACAGCCTGCAGTATAAAGATCCTCTCTTCACGGGTGAGGTATTTGGAGGCTTCATGAGGTAGGTTGTTAGGGAAGAAGGCGTCATCCCCCACGATGAAGTAGGGCACATTCTTGGTGTGTCGGGAACAGCGGGTCTGATGCTGGAAGCCCACCATGAGGTTGCTTTCCAGCCCTCCTTGAGGTGACTGGCGCATTTATTACCCTGGGCATCATGAAGATGAGCCGTTTGCCCTTGAAGCATCGATGTACATCAATCTGTAGTCAGCATTGACCATGGCGAGAGATGATTGCTGAAGAAGCCCTTTGGCAAGTTGTTGATAAGTGGACCCTGAGTTGGCTGGAGCTTTGCAGGCCACGTGCTTCCCCATCTATGGCCTCCAACGGTTGTGCGGTGGAAGTTCCACTTCTGATACCACTGCCTCTGCCAACATTTCTTTCCATCCTTACTTCGTGGGAGGGGTACTGGAGGAGTTTCCTCCTTGTATTGCTTCCGATGATGGCCTGCACCAACTTCTCTGACAACAAAGCTGATGGTGCTAGGGTGCACCCTCGCCGTGCTGCATGCTCCTTAGGTGGTCCCTGAGGCCAGGTGGCGCAGAGTGAGTGGTCACCTGAGCCCAGGTTCCAGGCTGTGTCGGGGAAGTTGTGTTTGTCTTGGCAACCTGCGGTGTCAGGCGCTCACCAAGATTCATGCAAACATGGCTGGAGGCATATTCATCGAAGTTCTGGAATTGGCCGAGGGTCTTCGCTCCTGAGCTCCCACCATGCAGTTTGTCGTAAAGTACGTACTTGTTGCTCTTCTGGCAAACCATCTCTTGGAGCCAGACTTTTTGGGTGCCTCCTTTTCTTCCCGTAGTACTGCCTCACGAGACTGTAGATGGTTCGCGAGTGTTGTAGAAGGATGTTGGTTGCCGAAAGGATTTTGCTCGCAATCCACGGAGACATGTACTGGATGCTGTGGAATAGCAAGAGTAAGATGAAGGCTGCCAGAGGTCTGCACAGCTGGGCTGCTGGGCTGGAAAGGAGATGGCAGGATGAGTTGCTCCCCCTTTTTATGAGGCAGTATAGGTGCCCTTTGCATCCTCTAGGCATCCTCTAGGCATACGCTCTAGGGCATCCTTTAATATCGAGATAGGTCCTCTGCGAAAGTTTTTTCCGTTTTAAACGCTTTGTATTCCATGCTTGCATCCCGCTAGGCATCTGTTCTGCATCCGTTCTGCATCTGTTCCGCTTCCCTCCCTGCGTCCGGGATGGATGGGTTCACGGTAATGCCGCATGCCACGCTAGCGGATATAGCGGATGCGTAACGGTAATTGCGTGCGGATGCATAGCAGATGGTAGCGGATGCAGAACGGACGAATTGGCATACATTTTTCCGCGAAAGTTTTGAGCGCCCAAAACTTTTGGAAGCGGTGAAGCTCATAAACGGATGCTGGACGGATAAGAGAGGAAGCAAAAGCGGAGGGCAGTGAGTACATCGCCGTTTTCGAACGGATGGCAAGCTTTTTTGTCCGTTTTACATTCTCTTTGCATCCGTTGGTGCAGTGTGACACGGCCTTTATAGCTTTGCTGGCATATAAAACTAAAAGCTACAAATAGCATTCACCTCAGAGGATGAAGGTCTCCCTCATTTCCTCAGGAGAGGCCCATATTGCTTTCACCAAGAAATATGTTCGAACCATTTTCATTTCCCTATGGATCTACTTGCCTGATATATGATTGCCTTTGTGTCTGCTTATCTCTGGATAGTCTGTTGTGGTTCTGAGAGACATTGCCTGTGTTTCCTTGCTTTCATTTTCAAATATTTCTCACGGAGCCTTTTAAGAGCCACAATGTGTGAATACTAAGTAGGAATGGCGTGGTGTGGATTGTGTTGCTAAATTCCAGGTAGTATCGTAGTGGGGAAAGGTTCTTTCGACTTATGTGAATTGGGCGTTCTTTGATACCTCTGATTTTGTAGTCAAATGTATGCAGTCATATATCTATGCACATCACTGATAAAAAAAAATGCAAGGTTCTTGCACAGATGTTTCATAAGCACACATCTCCATTCACTATTCTAAATACTGTGAAGAATTTACTAAAGAACACAATGCAACAACATAATGTCTATAAGTTTTAGTTTACTAAAGTTATCAGAAGAGTTGGATTACTATCCTCAGCTGAGATCTAATGGTAGTTTGTTCCCTTATGAGTCCTAATAGAAACAATCAAATAAGATTATAGTGTTCCAAATAAGAAAGTTGAGAAAGCACAATAGGAACAAGACAGTATTCAGAAGTTTATTTAGAAAGATGAAAAAGCATATTTTAGGCCTGCCCCCAGGAAAGAAAAAGATTACTTCAGAATGGGAGAACAGAAGAGGCACCAAATATATGAAGGAAAGGATTACTATGAGTTTTTAATAGTTGGCAATTCCATATGACAATTAAATGAGTAGAAATTATGGAGCCATCAGAATCTGTTCACAGTGCTGCATATGTCTGAAAAATCAACAAGTAAACTGATGTGAAATAATTCATAAGGAAGAAGCAGATATAGGGTATATGGAATGAATAGATTTAAAAACAGAAATAATTATATCAGAATGGTATTTAAAAATTATTTTTTAGGATTGTATCAATTTATAGATGATTTTGTCTAGCTTTGTCTCTACCTAGAAACCACTTTTTAATATTTTGGTTGAAATGGTTAATGGATTTTATATTTAACTGTATCAAAGTAAGTTAAAAGTTAGCGTTTCTCTATTTCTTTTTTTTTTTCCTTATTCCTTTGCACTTTCCCCTTTCCTATTTTTTTTCTTTAGGTGTTGTGTGAATATACCATATTCCAAAGTGATACTTTTTAATAAGCACTATTGCCTCTTCTAAGCTGCTGCAGCTAAAAATGATTCCAAGGCTTTAAATTGAGCAGTTTAAATTATCCGCTTGATACTTTGATTCAAGTGAACAAAATAATTGACCATTTGCACTTATAATAGGTACAGGGCAGAGGTGTCAAACTCACGTTGTCATGCCGGTGTCACGTGACATATCAGCCCTTTTTTCTTTTCTTTTTTTTAGTATATGTTTTATTTTTATTCATAAACATTTTGAATACAGTGTATTGTCAGAGTATATCATTTACAAAAAATCAAGAAGAGTACAAACATGCATACAGATAACAATAATAGTGGTGTAACTCAATAGTTTTAACTAAGTTTCTCTTTATATTACCTTATTTATAGTTCTATAAATTATATCAATTTGTTTGTAATTATAAACCCTCTTATATATTTGATTCATACATAACAATAATCTTTATTCACCTATTTTCTACCTCTTACCTGTATTGGGCCTTTCTTCTTCTTCGCTAAACCGGGCGTGAGCGTGACCACAACATGATGCATCCCGCCCATGGGCTGAGAGTTTGACAGCCCTGTATTTGGAAGAGTCAGATTCTAACCCAATCTCAACCATGGAAGACTGGTCAGGGTGACTTCAGGTGAGTCATTTGTCTAATTCTAACCTACCTCACTAGAATATCTAACAAAGCTTGGAAACACAGTGCAGGAAATGTGACCACTATAGGAGAGAAGTTCCTGTTGTTAGTTGTGAAGGCGTGTCCGACCCATCACGACTCCATGGACAACATTCCTCCAGGCCTTCTTGTCTTCTACTATCCCCTGGAGTCCATTTAAGCTCACACCGACTGTTTCAATGACTCTATCCATCCCCCTCATTCTCTGCTGCCCATTCTTCTTTTGCCCTCAATCTTTCCCAGCATTCGGATCTTCTCCAGTGAGTCCTTCCTTCTCATTAGGTAGCCAAAGTATTTCAGTTTCATCTTCAGGATCTGGCCTTCTAAAGAGCAATCAGGGTTGATCTCCTCTAGGACTGACTGGTTAGATCACCTTGCAGTCCAAGGGAGAGGGGAAAGAAGACACCTTTCTTATTATTACAGAAAATATTCCTTAGTCCATGGGAGCTGGAAAGCGTGGGAAAGACACTTAGAGTAACTCCTCTGTAATTATACTGCGTAAAAGTTGATCAGGAGAATTGATTTGGTAGACTTTTAAGATTCTGTCCAGTATCCTGCAGAAGTAAAGCAAGGGACCCAAATGATTGCTGTTTGCCAACCTTGACCCTTACAATGTCAGAATGTTTTAAGTTTCTTTAACTTGGCCATTCTACCAATGTTGGCAGACAAAGGAATCCAAGTGCTTCTTGGATTTAATCTGGGTGTTGATGCTTAATTCAAAATTGTAAGACAGACACCAATGAACAAGAACACCAAGGGAGAAGCCAGGACAATCATAAATATTGAAAAAAAGTTAATAAAGAAATCACCCCTGAACATACTTACAGCATCAGAAGGATATGATTCTCCAAACAGCCAGGTAAACCCAAATAGAGAAGATTTTGGGAAGACAACTCGTAAGGAAACTGGGAAAAGGCAGTTATTATGAGAATAAGCAAGTTCATAATAGAAATACATACTGCACCGGCTGTTTGATTAGTGTGCTCCCAGCTGCTTAAAAAGCAAACAAAAATCTTAAAAGTAGACTGATTAGGGACTAGCCAATGTCAGATAGGAAGTTAATTAACTTAACTTAGGCTCCCTCTGAGCTTGTTAACCTGCATTAATTCCTTTTAGGAAAGCTCTTTGCTGGAAGTAATAGCTGGTTTAACCAATCTCTCCTCTTTGCAAGGTGGTGGGGGGAAGGAAAAATAAATACAAAAATATAGGTCAGGCACAGGGTACAGTGGTCTTTCACAGAATCTGAGAGAATATGTTTGGTTTTTTTTAATATTAACATCAAATTTGGAAATTGCCCATCTCCCTCACAGATTCAGCCTTCCCCTGTGCAGTCAAGTAAGACTCATTCTCCATTTGCAGGAACCAATACATCAGTCATTCCCCTGGCTACGGGTGATCTCATGTCTCCATAAATCAAATATTGTTATTGTGAATTATTTTCATTATTCTTCCATTCACTGTAAAAAAGTCCTGTGAGACTCTCTCTTCTGACGTCCTTTACTTTCACTTAAAAAAAAGAAGTTAAAAATCTGCAGTCATCCTGTGGGGATAAGCACCATTACAGGCTGGAAAAATCTTCTACTTCACTTTTGCTGTCTTCTCATCCTTTCTATGGATTTAGGGAGAAAAAAGAAAAGAACAGAGACCGAATACGGTATCTAGGGAAGCCTTGCTATTTTATTTGGAAGGACAATCTATAACTCTGGATTTGCTTTGGACAGCTGGATAAGAGGGTTAATCCTCTAGTCAGTTGATTTGCTGTTTACATGATGTGCTAATTCCCCCCATCAGACCCAATTAAATGTGCTGTGTGAATAGCACCAATGAGTTCCATGGGAGTTAATCTGAGAAAGATGAGTCCTGAAGTATGGTTTAAGGATTCTTACAGTTGTAGACTGACCCTCCAACAGATTTAATTAAATTGACAGAGAGGAAAGTTCCTGCAAGCTCCAATTATAATTTCTAGTATCTACAAGGCAAGGAATGCAAGACAGGGAGAAGAAAATATGCATTTTCAACATGTTTCAAATTGTTGTCAAAGAGTGAACTAGAATAATGACCCAGTTACGAAATTCCTTATTCTTTTGTTCACTCAGGTAAGAGTTCTGTTTAATTTCATTGAATTATTTTTTCCAGATAGTTATTGGATTTTCCTCCCAGAAAATTTCTTTTTTTATGATGTTTCATAAGCTTTCTATGATGCTTTTTATGAACCTCTTGATGTTTGAAATATGGCACATTATATCATTGCTCATTCACTAACAACAGAATACAAGATGTAGCCAATGTGTCCTTTGGAACTACATATGGTGAGCCAACTTAGCACTTCTGGGGCCTTCTTAAAACTTTGAAAAGAATGGGTAAAGACTAGCATATAAATCTTTCCAAACAGGCTGATCCCTTTACTTATCATCCAGAAATGTAAGTTTGTATTCACTGTACATGCAGTTCCCATATATTACATTGCAGCAGTTCATTTTAACTGAGTCTGTAAATCTGGTTCATCTAAATGATATGAGTCCTCCTTATTTCCTTGAAAAATGTAAATATTATTCCATGTTTAGTACATAATAACATGTATGCAAAACTTTAAAGATTCATAATAGAACAATGAGAACAGCTACTGAAAAAGAAAATTGGTATTGAATGTTTTATAAATGGTATCTGTAACTGATTATATCCATTAATAATTACCAAGATATATAAATCATAAAACAACAAACTACCACATGTGGTTATCATGAAGTACAAGAAAAGCATACTTCAAAACTTTCAGAAAAATGTAAACATTAAATTTTAACTGAAACAACAACATATTTTGCTCAGAATAATTCCTGAAAATATAAATGAAAAGTAACACAATTCACTATGACATGTTGACAGCTGCAGGAGCCAATTTGGTAGAACGCTCGAAAGGGAGACCAAAATTGGAGTCAGCATGCAATGGCAATACTAACTATATGTATTCAATAATAGAAATTAGTTAAATTCGGCAGGGGTTCTTCCTCATATACAACAAACAATGATGTAAATTCAGATATATTTAGAAAAAGAGTGAAGAGAGCAATCAAAGACAATATATGAAAGACTTAGAGATAAGCTGTAATGTTAATATACAGTAGAAATATTGGTGGTTAACAGGTGTGTCAATACATGGCAAGAAAAGGAAGAATGTGTTTCAAAAAGTTATCTCTCATACAGACAGACAGACAGACAGACACACATATATAGAGAGGGGGGCTTGTATCTTTATGTGTGTGTGTTTTCTATTTAACTATGTCAAAAGTTATGCAATAAAAATTAGAATTGTTTGGAAAAAAGACCTGGGTAAAATGTGGCCTTTTCAGGCTATACAGGTGAAACTCGAAAAATTAGAATATTGTGCAAAAGTTCATTTATTTCAGTAACACAACTTAAATGGTGAACCATTTAAATGGTGAACTTAAATATGAGATAGACTCATTACATGCAAAGCAAGATAGTTCAAGCTGTGATTTGTCATAATTGAAATGATTATGGCTTACAGCAAACCCCAAATCCACAATCACAGGAAAATTAGAATATTGTGAAAAGGTTCAATATTCGAGGCTCAAAGTGTCCCACTCTAATCAGCATAAATAAGCCATAACACCTGCAAGGGGTTCCTGAGCTTTAAAAGGTTCTCAGTCTGGTCCAGTAGAAATCACAATCATGAAAGACTGCTGACCTGACAGTTGTGCAGAAAACCATCACTGACACCCTCCACAAGGAGGGAAAGCCTCAAAAAGTAATTGCAAAGAAGTTGGATGTTCCCAAGTGCTAAATCAAAACACATTAACAGAAAGTTATGTGGAAGAAAAGTGTGGAAGAAAAAAGTGCGCAAGCAGCAGGGATGACCGCAGCCTGGAGAGGATTGTCAGGAAAAAGGCCATTCAAAAATGTGGGGACTTTCACAAGGAGTGGACTGAGGCTGGAGTCAGTGCTTCAAGAGCCACCACACACAGACAGATCCTGGACATGGGCTTCAAGTGTCATATTTCCTCTTGTCAAGCTGCTCCTGAACAGCAAACAATGTCAGAAGCGTCTTACCTGGGCTAAAGAAAAACAACCTGGTCTGTTGCGCTCAGATGGTCCAAAGTCCTCTTTTCTGATGAGAGCAACTTTTGCATCTCATTTGGAAACCAAGGACTCAGAGTCTGGTGGAAGAATGGAGAGGCACACACTGCAAGATGCTTGAAGTCCAGTATGAAAGTTTCCACAAATCTCTGTTGATTTTGGGGAGCCATTGTCATCTGCTGGTGTTGGTCCACTGTGCTATCATTTAAGTCCAGGGTCATGCAGCCATCTACCAGGAGAGTTTGGAGCACTTCTCATGCTTCCTTCCGCATGATAGCCTTTATGGGGATGCTGACTTCATTTTCCAGCAGGACTTGGCACCTGCCCACACTGCCAAAAGCACCAAAACTTGTCCAATGACGTGGGAATTTATTGTGCTTGATTGGCCAGCAAACTGCACTGAATCTGAACCCCATAGAGAATTTATGGGGGCATGCTAAGAGAAAGATGAGAGACATGGACTGACAATGCAGAGGAGCTGGAGGCCGCTATTGAAGGCATCCTGGTCTCCATAACACCTCAGCATTGCCACAGGCGTGATAGCTTTCATTGCCACACTGTACTGAGCAGTAATTGCTGCAAAAGGGGCCCAAACCAATACTGGTACATATGCATGCTTAATTTTCAGAGGTTCAATATGTTTCTATGTACAATCCTTGTTTTATTGATTGCATGTCATATTCTAATTTTCTGAGATTGTGGATTTGGGGTTTTCATGAGCTATAAGCCATAATCATCACAGTTATGACAAATCATGGCTTGAACTATCTTGCTTTGCATGTCATGAGTCTATCTCACATATTATTTTCACCTTTTAAGTTGAATTACTGAAATAAATGAACTTTTGCATGATATTCTAATTTTTTGAGTTTCACCAGTAGTAGAATGACTTGCTCTTTGGGATGTAGCCCATGAGCTCTGCAGTTGGCATAATTGACCATTCCTGAAAAAATCCTTTCACTCACTGACAAGATTTGCTATGTTAGGGATGTAGCTTGTTGACAATATTGTATGTTAGTTAACAGAGACATCTGAAGCAAGATGGCCCATTGAGATAGGTAGATCAAAGAGAAAGTAACATGTTTCCTTTAAATCCTATTCTTAAAAACAGAAAAGCTTTGGGTCAATGTGTCTCAATGTGCCGTGTTAGTCTGGGACCCATTCACTCATTATCAAGAGTCTTAAACCTGTCCAGCTCATATAGGTTAAAAATAAAGACTTCTCCCAAAAATGCATCACTGGTCTAATCAGCACCCAGCTCATATTCAGACCATCGAATTTTATTTATTTATTTGCTTCTCATTGAGTTTGCAGGACCAACACAGAAGCCAAAAGAGAGCAAAGTTAAAAGATTTGTGGCTGGTCGCACTCAAGAAACTGAGATCCGAGAAAGTGAATGAATATAAAATCATATTAGCTTTCCCATGCTAGAATTGTTCTGCTGGCAGAGTTTAAATGAGGTATTAAACTGATTGTCTGCCCATTCATGTTAATGTTAGAGATACTATTGCACTATTCCCTTCCTCCCAATGCTTTCTCCCAACATAAAAATAAAACTGTAGAACTGTTTGCAGAAAAGCCATTCCGTCTGTGAAGCACCTGCAAAACAAGGAAGCCCTTTGCAGCACTCCTTTATTTTCTTCAAAGCAAGTCTTAACCTAGACTTGCAAATCTTCTTTGAAGGAATGATCCAATCAAAGCTTTGTCAAATTAAGGCACTTTGTCAGAATTCTGCACTATCCTAATTGGGAATGCATTCCAAATCATAGATGTACGCAAGATTGAAATACTTCCATTGCTACTATTAATTATTATTATGTGATTATTATATGCTTCTGTTGTACTCTCGGTATTTCATTTTGTGTTTCCTGCTTGAATTGTGTCAATACAATGTGTTAGGGGAGGAAAATGTTCATATTTACTTTCTCCATGCCATGCATTAGTTTTGTGAGCAGAACCGAAGTCATGTTGGATGGCCCATTGAATTGTATTAAGGAAATGTGTCTCAAACTCAGTAGCTCTGCTAAATAAGAAAGTGTTCCAGTTTGTGCACAAGAGAAAAAACAAG
>BHFT01006325.1:0-27575 GCA_004320025.1 Laticauda laticaudata
TTCAGGTATTTTATTTACAAGGCTTCTTGCATTGAGTAGCTTGCATTTAAGGCCAGTTGTAGTTTGAATTGAGATAGTTGGGTGCGTGCGTGCCTAGTCTTGGGTGATGATGGATTGGTTGAAGAAGGTTTGGATGCTGAGTTGTGGGTTGTGTGAGTTTCTTTTCATACAGTCTGCATGGTAATCAATGTACAGGTCCTTCTCTCCACTGTCTAGATGATTTTTGAGCTCTGTGCATAGTATACCGGAGCGGGCACATTGCTGTAAGGTTAGGACAGGACGAGATCAGAGGTTTTTATGGTTGATGTTGTTTTTGGCGAGTGAATTTATAGTATAAATGAATTTACGTTTCCTTAATTATTTTTTGCAAATGACTCTGCAGAAGCATGGGGCCACAGAGCCATCTCTGTTTTTGAGCTCTCGGCCAATGCGAGAAATGTCAAGTATTTCATCAGGGGAGATGGTTGATTATGCCTGAATGGCAGTACTTTTCTGGGATCTGAGACCAGGATATCTTCCAGTTCTGCTAACTGAAATTCTTTTGGCTATACAGTAAATCCTGGTAGCTGCACATATTATTTTGTGTGAACCAAATCCTAAGTATGTTGCCAAATCATCCCCCTGGTTTTCAAGAAAAGCTGCATTTTGCAGTTGTTGATTTATCATTATTTCAGCGGAAGCATTTTGAAAGATGTTTCCACGGAGCTTTCACTTCATTTGGCTTGTGGTATCCTTCCACAAAATCATCCCATAAAAGCTGTACTTCAAATCAGCATTATCCCAAAATTCACAAAGTCAGGGTGTTCAAACATATTTGCATACTTCCTGCAGTGCAGCAAACTGAAGGGTTGTTTCATAATATTTCTTCATTCAGCTCACTTTGAAAGTCATTCCCCCTTTTCTTTTTTTAATAATGGCTTAGATTGTGAAAAAGCATACTTCTTCAAGGCATTCAGACATTTAGAAATTTGTCATTAAGGAGGTGTGATGAATAGTTTTGTTAACTCACAAAATTGAAATGCATGATGAAGATTTGCTTTAACCTACTAGTACACTTTTTCTTGCTCAGTATTATAGAATAAAAGTAATACCATACTTCTAAAATGAAAAATATCATGAGCTCCATTTGGCATACCACATTATCCCCTACCAAAAAGGTTTAATTGAACTGGTGCAAAAAGAGATAGTAACATGATAAAAAGGATTCAGTTTTGTTTTGTTTTGTTTCAGTGTGAGGAACTTTATAGAGGGATGGGCAACAAACATTATAGGCACTTCGAACATTTCAAATAGACAAACTAGAATGATTTAAATAAATGAACTAATAATAGTTACATTTTACGCTGGACTTAACAATTGTTAATAACAAAGATAATCTGGATAGCGGATATCACAGTACCTGGAGACAGAAGAATACAGGAGAACAAACTGGAGGAAATAACAAAATTCCTGCAAATACAAGTAGAGTAATTGTGGCAAAAGAAAATAATAGTAACAGGCACCTTGGGTGAAATCCGAAACATTTGGAGTACCACTTAAACACTATCGGCATTGACAAAATCATCATATGTTAATTGCAAAAGACAGTTTTCGTGAACAGCTTACATTCTGGGACAATAATTTAACATTATCAAACAACAATATCTGTCTGTTGCAGCTCCTTGGGAAGGATTCAAAGAGAGATTAAAATGCCAAGTCTAAACATCTGACTGTACAAGCAGCCATAATAAATGACATAATATCATTGAAATTGATAAGTAGTCAATCCATAATGGGCAATTATATTTGGGGAGATAAATAGAGTGGTCTTCAAAAATTCAAAAAGAGTATTTTCTATCAAGAGCAAATGACACAATGTGCTGCCAGCAGAATCACCAACAATCTCCCCCTCCCCCCCCAAAAAAAAAGGAGTAAGAAAGAATTTGTAGTCTGAACAATAACTTTAGTTTTAAAATCTTTATATCCCACTTTTTTCCAGAAGATAAATGTTTTGTGGTTTACTGGAAGAAAAGACAAAATAAATCTGCCAAAGGACTAAAAAAATCATTAGAAAATGCCAATATCTAGAAAATCCAAAAACTGTAAAGCTCCAAAGGTTAGTTGTGCAGGGAGCCTCTAATAGGAGTCAAAATGCAAATGAGATCTTTTAACAAAAGAGTATTTCAGAACTGTATCTCAGAGCAAAAGGCTGGATTTTATAGAGGCAGAAGAGAGTAAACACAGGACAATTGCAAATGTCAATAATGTATTACTGTTCCTTTGTGTTATTTGGACTCAGATGATTAAGAGCAAGGCATACTGTCTCTTCTAGATTGAAAAACGAATACAGCAGGGACTGCTGCTTTTTATGAGGACAACATACTAGAGGGACTAAGTTTTGCTTTTGGAAGCCACCATGGATTATAACAGATCAATATAGATCACCATGATATCCAGATCAATATAGCTCCATGGTTACACTGATCAAGCTCAAATCCAATCTGCCAAGTTTTCTGAAGATTCAAAGACATTTTTCTGAACAAAAATTTGTAAGCAAGTTTGGAGAATGTAATTCCTCTTGTATTACTTCAGCTATTGATAGAATGAGGTTTTTCTTCCTTTACACCATGCCAAAAGATGTGTTTATGCAATATCTGCCTGATGTGGGTTTGTTCTAAAGCCATTCTTAAATCAGAGGTATGTTCAGAAAAGGCTTTTTCTAACAAACCAAATACAGATTTACTATCTCCTTTATCTTGCATTCAAAGTGATCAGCATCGATGAGATATGTAATCCAATCCACTTTTCAGAAGGATGTCCATGTGCTTGCTTCCTCTCTTCACAATGGAAGTTTTATCCCAGTAGATTACACTGACATTAAATATGAACAAAATGTCACTCCTGCAAATGCAGGAGTGGGACAAGGGAAGGCAGATCCGTACAATATTGGCCTCTAGTAATCCTGTGTCTCCTCCAATATTATGAAAAGCCTTATTATGAAAGCTTTTCATTCTGTATAAGACCACAGTGCTACAGCATTGGGATTTCAGGAGACAGAGACTTGGGAAAAGCTGAAGAGAAGGGCAGTTCTAATCAAACTGGAAAATTCATTAAAGTTGCAAGGAAGAAACAACATTAATGTATTTGATACAAATAGCACAATAAATATTTCCTTTAAAGGGCCTTTATTAAGCAACCAGGTTTTGCTAAACATCTATATTAACAAATCACCCTTCTCCAACTCCATCTTCCAGATGCTCTGCAAACTCTATTATGCCTTACCATTATCAATTAAATAGGATGCTGAGAGTTATCTTCCAGTGGCTGTAAATGTTGCTATTGAGGGAAGATTGCAGGAACCTGGCAAATCTCTAAATATCTCCTTATGACTGGTGTCTACTGGGCCATATATTCTGATACAGGCCTCAAGTGCTAAACAAAGCACATGTGGAAGAATATATGGGTTGCGGAAACACTCCAGAAGTTACTAGGTCCCTAGTAGTTTTTCTAGGAATGTTTAATGATATGTGGAAGTCATCTTGAGGAATAACAAGAAACACTGCCAAGGAAATAAGTGAGAGGGAAGAGCCCCCAGTGGCTTAACAGTAAGCTGAAGAACCTATCCTAGTTTCTCAGGCAATTCAAAGTAGCAGTGGGAAATTTGTATCTTCAGACTTGAAAGATTCTGTTAATATATCCTTACAATAAAGTAAAATAAGCTTGTCCAAGCCTATCTCATTTACCTGCCTTGTTTCCTATCTTGTTTACCTGGAAGGGTTGATAGAAATTGAGTTTACTAATTTAGAGGTGCTTCAAACAACATGCTGCATATCTAGATTCAGGAAGTACTTATGTAATTTTAAGTATTAGAACCATCTGATCAGCAAATTGCTTGGATTGCTTAAAAAAAACCCATGACCTACAGAAACCCCAAAATCTTTTAGGGTATTCCTTTATTAGTACTAACATAAGGGTCAATGTTTGGTGCATTCAGTACTTTTTCACAAATTGTATGCTTCAGTTGTACTTTTTGATTATTTTTTACTGAATCAAATTGTAACTTTGGGCTGCACAGAAATGTCTTGCTTTCTTAACTTACCCCACCAATTCATTCCAGGAATATCTGTAAAAATGAGCAGACCATAAACCAATAATAGATGCTAATAAACCCAATCCAATTCTGTGGTAAACAATAATCTCCATTGTATGTGAGCCAAATTTTCAACACTCTGCTCCTTCTGACAAGCCAACCACAGAGGTTGGAGTGATAAGAATCACTCCTACAGGTATAGAGACATAAATTATTGCAAGGAAGGTGCTGAAGGATTCTAGTCCAGTGATGGAACATATGCTTGCATGGGGAAGGTCATAAATTTAATCCTTAGAATCTTCATTTAGGGCTTGGGAAAAAAATCTGGAGAGCTGCCACCAGACTGTGCAGACCAAACTGAGATACAGGGGGAAATAGTTTAATGTTATATAAGGCAGACATATTTTGATGTATTAAAAGACCTGAGAGTAATTTTTATTAAGGGAGTATAATTATTCCCTTTTGGGTACAAAATGAAAATATTTTTTAAAAAGCCTTTCATATTTGATACCCCACAAGTAAGATGTATTTAAAGAAAAGAATATTGTGTAATAAGGCAAAACTCATAATTTCAGGGTGACCTTCAGTTGTTATATTTTTTGAAATTTTGCAGGTGATTAATCAAAAGAACCCTCCCCCCAGTACCAGTGCCATCATTTCATTATATAATTTACTCAGGTTGATCAATTGCTTCTGTCTAATGAAGAATGGCTCAAATTCTTGGAACTTATGCAAGCTTCTTAATTTCTCAAAGAAAATAGCACAATTAATGCATATAAATATATCTGTAATCTGCAAGTCCAGGTTCAAGACCCAAGTGCCGCACAATGGGGTGAGTTCTGGTTACTTGCTCTAGCTCCTGTCTACCTAGCAATTCAAAAGCATGTAAGTGTGAATAGATAAAGAGGTATCATTTCAGTGGGAAGGTAACAGCATTCCATGCAGTGGTGGGATTCAATTTTTTTACTACCGGTTCTGTGGGCATAGCTTAGTGGGCATGGCTTGGTGGGCATGGTGTGGCTTGATGAGCATGGCTTGGTGGTTTGGCAGTGAAAGGATACTGTAAAATCTCCATTCCCTCCCCATGCCTGGGGGAAGGTTATTGCAAAATCCCATTCCCTCCCAATCCTACTAACCTGCTTTCCAGCTCCGTTCTCCTGTGCAGGGCAACAAAAGAGGACCCAGCTAATCAGCTGGGAGTTGGGAGTCAGAGAATAGATGGGGGCGGGGCCAGGCAGAGGTGGTATTTGCCAGTTCTCTGAACTACTCAAAATTTCCACTACCAGTTGTCCAGAATTGGTCAGAACCTGCTGAATACTACTTCTCATTCCATGTGCCTCTATATATAGTCATGCTGGCTACATGCCCATGGTAGCATCTTCAGATAATGCTGGCTCCCTCGACTAAGAAACAGAGATGAGTACTGTCCCCTAAAGTCAGACACAAGGAAACCTTTTTGACTCTGTAGGTGCAAGATTAACAGGCACAAGGTAGATAATTCAGTCAATTTTATTAATATGGATTTAGGGATAATTCTACCTGATATTAACCATCAATCCCAACCCATAATTCTTCCTGACAGACTGATAGGTGTCTGACATAGTTTGGACCCTGACTTAATCATATCAAGAGTGGACTTAATGAAATCAATTGGACTTAACAGTGTTTAATTTGCCTGATTTAGTTCAGTGGGTTAGTCTAAATATGACTAAATCTGAAACTTTTCCATAACACATTAATGTTAAATTATAAAGATATAGTACTGTTCTTAGGGAAGAAAATTAAGTATTAGTTTTAAGAATTTTATTTTGTGTGTCTAACAATGATGAGTTTGGTAACAGGTTTTCCCTGAGCACTGCCCTCTTTTGGCTTAGGTCATAGCTTTTTTTGACATGCATAACCTTGTTGACTGTAGCTGAAGTCTATGTGTGACTCACATCAGGCAGAATTTGGCACCAAGTCTTGAAATTTCACAGCCCATTACAGAACAATATTGTGTGGAAGCTCTAAGCTCCATTCAGATCTTTCATTAGGGATTATGACATATTCTCTCCAGCTGGAGAAGCAGGTATGTATCATCACTCAAGAAAATTAGGAATTGGATATAGTCTCACTGATATATAACACATTGTCATGATTAGCAGTAGCACATGGGGAGTTCTCAAACTGAAGAATGTATTGCATTGCTTGATATATGAAAATGCACAATACAGTCTCTTGAAGTATGCGCATCTCTTATTGATTTCTTTAATAGTCTGCATTGGAATAGAATGTTGTTCATATCACATCATTACAGTTTTATCATTTCTGTGAGATCCATTGTTGCAAAAGGCTTTATAGTTCATTGAAAGTATTGGCAAAAAAAATGCCTTTAGTGGACCAAGAGTCCAGGATTAAGTTTCTAATAGTGGCCTACCTGTTTTGTTTGTATCCAGTGATCAGATTAGTTTTTGATCTGATCTTTAAAATGTACTTTCAGACTAGCAAGACTGGTGTCAGTCTTATGAGGTAGGCCATGGGTGTCAAACTCGCTGCCACATGATGTATTGTGATGTTTTTCCCTTCATGGACTGGGGTGGGTATGGCTTGCATGTGATGCATCTGGCCCATGGGCCGCCAGTTTGATACCCCTGAGGTAGACTCAACAGGAAACAGAATCAGATGAACTAATTCTACTTCATTGTAGAACTACATTAACAGAATCTTGGAAGTCTGAAAGTACATCTCTCTCCCATCTTCTTTATAGCCCAAGAAACTATGGAGGGTTTCTTCAAACCTGTAATGAAATGTGGGAAAGATCTTTGGAGAGGTGCGAAGAGATGATGCTGGAGAATGGTCAGATAAGAAACAGAATAGCCTACAGTTGCTTAGTAGAAGGAGCAAGAGGCTCAGATGGGACTTACCCTATGTTTTCCAGCTGGAAAGGTGATGGGAGAATTGTACTTTTAGATGAGTAGTATTGATGTTAGCCTAACCAGGTAGACCAGATAGGAAGCATGACTAGATAAACTAATTCTATTTCATTATAAAGCTACATTAACAGAACCATGTAAGTCTGAAAATACATTTCTCCCACTCTCATCTTTACAACCCAAGAACTTAGGGAGGATCCTTCCTGTGCCTCTTATTCTGCCTACTATTCAGCTGTGGGCTATGCTGTCTTTTGTCTGACAATTCCCTAGGCAGCACCTTGCCCCATATCTCAAAGTCTTTCTAACATACTATCACAGAGCCACTTGCCCATCCACATCCATTCTACAGACTCAGCTGCCTTTTTTCTGACCATTTTATTGACTGCATCTCTTTGCCCTGTTTTCCCAGGTACCATTGTTGTGTCTGTGTGATGTTTCCACACTTGAACAATTGTCTCTAATACACTAAACATTTCAAAATGATAATCTATTTCTTCATCACTGCCACCATCATCATTTAGTGAGGTAGATTGGAATATGTCCTATTTTAGTAATAATCTGAAGTTAATTTTTTAAAAAAACACAGTATCTCAGATTTCATAGCAAGGTTATTTCTATAAACTTTGAACTGTACCCATTGTGAAAGGGGTAATGAACTGACTGTAGAAAAGATCTGTTGAAAAGAAAATGTTTCCTTAATTTTCATGGTTGAACTTACATTCCATATAAATGGAATGAAGAAACTAGAATTTAAACCCTTATTCCTGGTTTGGTCCTGATGTAGATTACAAACCCTGGAGAAAGTTCCCACTGATGATAACAAAACTGGTGCTTCCATTTTGGAATTGATATAAGAGAGAGAAAAAGTATTAAATTATCTTCCTATATACTCCAAATCAAGTCTATTTCATGCAGTATTTGCAACCAACCACTAAAGAATTAGGCAGAAACTCTCTGGGTCCCTCTCCTGCTTTGTTTCTATACTGTGGTGCTGAGTCACTTCCTTGCAGCTGTTCTGTCTGTGCTTTCCCTGAGTATTGCTAAAATATTTTTCCGGTCTGTTTCCCAGCTTTCCTGTCTGTTTGAGATTGTCCTCTTGCTCCCCATATTATTCTGATTCCCATAGCACCACTGAGAATAGCAAGACCAACTACAGGTTAGCACAAGCCAAATGAAGGAAATGTTGAGCCAAATAGTATATCACTTCACACCTTTGCCTAGGCACAAAAGTTATAGTCTATTGCTACTGCCTAGTAAACACAACTGAATGTAGTGGATATTATTTTTCCAGAATGTATTGTGAGATTTATCTGCACAACTCAGTGATCTACTGATCTACCAATTAGTAATCTACTAATCTGCATACAACTCAGAAAAATGTGGTTATTAGGCTATCAAAAATACAAAGAATAAATGAAGAAATCTATGTGCTCCAATTGTGTTCTACCAAAAAGTCAAGGTAGCCTAAAGCAGAGATATGACTCCAGTGTATTTCCTTACAAAGCCTGGTTTATAATTAATACAGGCTATCCTAACTTTTAATAAACCTAATTTTCATATTGTCCACTTATACATACAGTTAAGAAATTACTCTGACAGTGATAAAAAATCTTAATTTTTCTTTCCAGATGCTTGTAAAACAGCCTTAACATATGTCCGCTGTTTAATTAACAGAGCGGCTGGATGATGGAGAGAAGCCAAGGTAATAATTTAAAGAAACATTTCTCCTACCCTTGATTTGAGTCCCAAAACACATCCATCATGTGCACTTCTGAAACTGGAAAAGATTTAATTTTCTGAACTTAGAAGAAAACATCATAAAGCAAGTCCAAGTGAAATGTAGAGTCAGGGCAAAGGCTTCAAAAGAAAGAATAGCTTTAAAACTTGCTCGAGGAATCATTTTTTGCAAATGAAAATGGGAGAACTTTCTCATTTTATTTTGCCTACATATTATTTCATTCTCACTTTTACTCCTGAAAACATTATGAGGTATGCTGTGCTAAGAGACAGTTATAATCCCATGACTAAGGATGGATAAGAATCTCCTCTTACTTCTCATCCAACACCCTAACCACCATAGTACAATGACTTTTATGCCAGAATGTTTAATCTTTGGCCAATCTACAGAAATTTCTATTCTATTATTTTTCATTTAAGTAAAATGCTTCATGCTCCTAATGTATTTTTACTTACCATTCCATAATCAAACTTCAGGCTATATTTTATGCTAGGCTGTCTATTTACAAATATGTAACTTTAATTAGGAAATTATATACAAAAAACACAGCCAGAAATAAAAGCTAGGTTTTCCCCCAAAGCTATATTGATTTCCCTGTATTGATTTAATAAAGAAAAAGAGCTTTAAAATTATTACCTAAAGTAGAGAAAAAAACCAGCCTGAATGTTGGCAAAAGCATTTGTAAAGTTTATAAATCCACCAAATAAACATGACAATATGTCAAAGGCTGCCACTTTCCAAGTGGTTTAACCTGATTGGCCAGAAAGGCCAGTAATGGATTGGTTCATTAAGAACCAATCCAAAGAGCCGCTTAAAGGCAGCAAAGTTAAATGGCTACCATTGGCTACAAGCTGGCAGGCAAGCCTGCACAAAAGGGCTGCCGCGGCTTTCGCCAAACTGTTCTGCTACTGTTTGCTTGTTGTAAATAAAGAACCTGTTTACAGGAACCCGGTCTACCGCGCGTTTTTCCGGACTGAACACTGGCAACGAAGGTGGGATTGTCCTAAAATGTGAGACCGAGCACACGGCAAAGAAATCCAGCTAGAAGTGATGGATGGGAGTAACGCGCCGCCTGCACCCTTCAATCCCAACGAAGAGGATTAGGAATCATACATAGACCATTTCCTGATGTTCTTAGAGAGCAACGAGATGGAGGAAATATCAGATCAGTGGAAGAGTGCTGTCTTCCTAAAGCATTGTGAGCCAACCGTGTTCAAAATGGCCAAGGCATTGGTGAAGCCCAGAGACGTGAAACAGATGACCTGGTCTGAGCTTCACTGAATGTTAAAGGCTCACTATGCACCGGTGGTGTCAAATCTTATTAAAAGGCACGAGTTCTACAAAAGAGACCAAAGGGAAGACGAGACCATTGCTGATTTCATGGCGGCTCTCCGACACCTAGGTGGAGCTTGCGAGTTCCTGAACATTGATGAAGCCATGCGAGATTGTGTCATCTTAGGTCTAAGAGACTCTAACTTAAGCCCATGTAACACAGGACCAACGGATGGAAAGAAGATATAAAATGGAGAGAAACACTTACCATCCATTGGTTAACGCGATGCATCCGGTTTGTACTCACGGTGTCCGTTTTTCATACTCTCTATCCGTCCAGCATCCGTCTACTGAGATTTCATCTGCTCAAAAAGTTTTCAGCTGCACAAAACTTTTTGAGCGGATAAAGTATCCAACGCGTCCATTCTACAACCGCTACGCATATGGGGAACATCCGTTATACATCCATCGTCATCCGTTATACGGCTGCTATATCTGCTAGGCATCCGCTGCGCATCTGCGCAACTCACATCCGCTCCAGCGGAAAATGGACACATGGAGGAAGCAAAATGGACGTGGAACAGACACGCAGCATTAATAGCACAGACGTAGAAAGGATGAAAGCGGATGCAGCTCGCATAAAAAGCATTAAAACAAAAAAAAACGTCCGTATATTGGACGTATCTCGGATATTTAGGATGTCTGCAGGATGCCGAGAGGATGCAAAAAGACACCTAGTGGAAAACCTATATTTCCTATAAAAAGTGGGAGAAATCACCTGGATCTCACTTTCAGTCCAGCAGCCCTGCTGTGGCTGTGCAGACCTCTTCAGCCTTCATCTTGCTCTTGGTCTTCCACAGCATCCAGTCATCTTCACCATGGCATCATCACACACGCCTTTTGGTAGCCGCCATCATTCTACAACAGTGCGAAGCCCTCTACAGGCTCTTTCACCTGTTCTACGGGAAGAAAAGGAGGCATTCCAAGAAGTGTCTGGGTCGAAGATGGATTGCCAGGAGAGCCGAGTACGGACTGTATAACAAGCTGATGGTGGAGCTGCAGGAACGAACACTCTTGTTGCATTCCAAGAACTTCATGAGGATGCTGCCGGCCATGTTTGACAAACTTGTGGGAGCGGCTGAGACCCAGGCTGACCAAGTCAAACACCAACTTCCATCCCAGCCTGGGCCTGGGCTGAAGGTGGAACTGACTCTGTGCCACCTGGCCTCCGGGACCACGTACAGAGCATGCAGTACAGCATGGAGGGTGCCACACAACACCATCAGCAATGTGGTCAGAGAAGTGTGCAAGCCATCATCGAAGAATACCTGGAGGAGCTCTCCAGTGCCCCCCACTGAAGAAGGTTGGAAGAAAGTTGCGACAGCAGTGAGTATCAGAAGTGGAACTTCCCCCACACCGTTGGAGCCATAGATGGCGGAAGCACGTGGCCCGCAAAGCTACCAGCCAAAGTCAGGTCCCTTATCACAACAATACAAGGGCTCTTTTCAGCATCATCCTCTTTGCCATGGTCGATGCTGACTACAAAGTTCATGTACATCGATGCTTCAGGCAACAGCTCACTTCAGATGCCCAGGTATACAACACCAGTCACCCAAGGAGTGGCTGGAACACAACCTCATCATGTGGCTTCCCAGATCCAGACCCCCTGCCCAACGAACACAAGATGTGCCCGACTTCATCGTGGGGGATGACGCCTTCTCCCTCAGAACCTACTTCATGAAGCCCTACACTTCCAGAATGCTCACCCATGAAGAGAGGATCTTCAACTACAGGCTGTCCAGGCAAGGGCTGGTGGTGGAGAAACGCCTTTGGGCATCCTGGCCAACAGGTTCCAGGTACTTCTCAGCACCATGCAGCATCGCCCAGAGACGGTGAGGAACATCGTGGAAAGCTTGCTGCATCCTGCACAATCTCATGCACACCCGCTACCCGCAGTGTTGCAGAACAGGCTTGTGGACCACCAACAAGGCAATGGGGACATGGAGCCTGGTGAATGGAGGCAAGGACTAAACCTGAGAAGCACTGTGGATGTGCAGGCCCCAACAGAGCTTCAACGTGAAGGGAAGAAGCAGCACAACCTCCTGAAACACTGGTGCAACTCCCCAGCTGGAGCAGTGGAGTGGCAAGACAGGATGATAGATGCCTTAATGGATGCTTCCTTCAGCCTGTCTCATTCACACTGATGAGATTGGGCCATGTATGTTGGGTGGCCCTAAAATGAACAGGGCATTTAATAAAAGAGTTGTGTTTATGTTGAAATGTGTTGAATGAATGATTAAATTGTTATTGATAATAAAGGGCCATAGGTGTGGGCACCTGGGAGGGTGGACCATACAGTCCCACTATGCTTGCACTGGAGGGCTTATCTATCACACAGCAATTACCTATCCCAACATGTATCTCTGCCCATCCCACTGCTATCCTAACCCATCCCACAGCTATTACCCATCCACAGGTATCCCTGCCCATCCCACTACTATCCTTGCCCATCCACTACTAATCTTACCCATCCCACAAGCATGCAAAGGCTTAAACCATTTCTAAAAGTTTCCACCAAGACTTTATTGACTAAAAGAACTGAACCAAGTGTGTGAACCAAAGAGACAACTTTATTAATAACAAACTGTAAAAGCAAAATGACCCAAGTAAAGTGTCCCACAGCAAAGATAAAGTTCAACAGGTAGCAACCCAGTCTCTGGCACTCTTCCAGTCACTCTGAGGCATGCCATGGTTCAGGGGTGAAGGGTCCAGGTGCTGTGGAGGTGGCTGCTGCTGGAGTGCTGGTCTGAGGCGCCATTGGGGTGCCTGGCCCTGAGAGGACAACAGGGGATGGTGTGTGGAGGAAGCTCTCAGAGAGCTGGCTCAGTCCTGTGATGTTGAGAGCCCTTCCTCCATGACATGGGGTGTCAGTCCCAAGACCAATGACAGATGTTCTGAGGCCGGGCCTTGACTGTGGGTGAGGAAGGAGGAGTGTAGTGGGGCTGTCTGGTCTGCAGCTGAGCCAGGTGGGGCATGGTGGCATCTGTGGCGTGAGTGGCATCTGTGGCATGGGTGGCATCTGGGGTGTCGGTGGCATAGGTGGGCATCAGTGGCATCAGTGGCATCGGTGCATCGGTGGCATCTCGGTGGCATCGGTGGCGTACAATGTACCTGTGGTCCGTGCCCTCCTTGCTCCCACTGCGTCAGAAGTCCTCCACGTGCTCCGCCACGGGGAGTGCAGCTGTCAGGGGGGGTCTCCATCGTTGGGCGCTCCAAAGATACCTGCCTGGACACCACGAGACTGACTCTTGGCCAGAAGAGGACTGACTCTCTGTGGGCTGCCTGAGAGAGAGGGTAGACAGAGGGGCTGTTCCTCGGTGGTGGACCTCATCCTCAAGAAGCTGCACTTGGCCATCACGTAGGACTCCCAGTCGGTAGAGCTTGACCGCAGCCTAGCCAGACTTCTTGAGGTGCAGCTCCCCGTACCAGGTGTGCATGTGCTTCCACTACCCAAGGAGGACCTCCAAAGTGTAGCCAGGCACTCTCTGCCTTCTCTCTCCAGCTGCCTGCTTCCTCTTGGTGTCTCAATAGAGCCTGTGTCCCTTCCGCCAGAGGTACTCATTCTCCCTCAGCCATTCGAGCACCTCATCCTCAGATGTTCCTGTTCGATGGAATACTGCCCCCTCTCCCCTATCTCATGTTTGCCTCTTCCTCCCTTCTGGCAGGACTTCTGGGCCCTCATCAGAAGGGCTTCGAGGTTCCAGGGGCTGGTCCACCACAACACGCAAGATCAGCAGCAACAAACAACAGCACCAGCAGACAGAGCCCAGCAGCACCGAGCAACGACGCAGCAGCACCAGCAGCGACGCAGTAGCACGCAGCACCAGGAGCATCAGCACGCACCAGCTCGGACCAGCCAGCACACCACAGCAGGTACCAGATCAGCACAGCAGCAGAGTAAGCACCACGCAGGACCAGCAGCATCAGCAGCACCAGCAGAACGTGAGCAGCACGCAGCAGATAGCACAGCAGAAGTACAGCACCAGGAGCAGCACAGCAGAGTAAGCACCAGCAGAAGA
This sequence comes from Laticauda laticaudata, assembly GCA_004320025.1. Taxonomy (NCBI): domain Eukaryota; kingdom Metazoa; phylum Chordata; class Lepidosauria; order Squamata; family Elapidae; genus Laticauda; species Laticauda laticaudata. Next base: position 14,071 of record BHFT01006325.1, read on the forward strand.
CCCAGCACCAAGGAGCGTGCCAGCAGAGTAGCACCAGCAGACACCCAGCACCAGGAGCAGTGCCAGCAGAGTAAGCACCAGCAGAAGCACCAGCACCAGGAGCAGGCCAGCAGCACCAGGAGCAGCACCAGCAGAGTAAGCACCAAGAAGAAGCACCACGCACCAGGAGTAGTGACAGCAGCAGCAGTAAGCACCAGCCAGAAGCCCCTAGCACCAGGAGGCAGGCCCCAGCGAAGCCGCACAGCAGCACCAGCAGAAGCCAACGCGCATCTCGACGCAGCCAGAAGCTACCAGCAGAAGCAGAGTCAGGGGCCAGGGGGCGGCGATGGTGGCCCCTGTCCTTCCTTGCCAGGGCTGCTGGAAAATGCCACACGGCTGTCTCTTCTTCCCCAATGGTTGTTGGTCTTGAAGATGTGTCTGGCCAGCAAGGTTCTTTCCTTGAATGGTGACGCAGCCTTGCGAGGCTGCATCCTTTTTATTTGGTGGGGCCTGACGCACATGCATCCTCGCCCGCATGCCGCAGTGACAGCTTTGCATCAGCCTAAGGCATCCGCCTGGCATCTGCTAGCGTCGTGATGCAATCCACTTCATCTGCTCAGGCATCCGCTCTTGCATCCGTTTCCTTCCACTGCGCGTCCGGCTTACGTTCTGTGCTCCCCCCGGAAGCCTAGCGGGCATGTGCCCGATCTGCCTGTACCATCCGCTTTCTCCTCTAGGGCTTCCGTGGCAGCATCTCCGCTTCCATCTGGCTACATCTTCCCCCTTCCGTCTTTCCGTTGTTGTCCGCTTTGTTTATTACCTTTGCAAATTTGGGGCACTTTTGAGAGCAATAAAACGGATGGAGAAATTTTCTCGTCTGCTGTGTCCTTTTACATACGTTTGCAATCCGTCGGCTTTAATGTGACAGGCCCTTTACAGTAAATTACTGAAAATAAACCCAATATAACAGTTGGTTGAAGCGATCGCGAGAGAATTCCACGAAGCTGGCAGAAGTCCTGATGACTAAAAGTCAGCCAAGCCACGATCATGAACGCTGATGGCATGCAATAGATGGACGCGACGACACCTATCCAGTAGAAGAAGAAGCAACGCCCTGTAGATCAGCAGAGCTGTGACGAAGGGGGCCTTCAACGCTGGATCATATCAAAACAGATGACGATGATATGAGTCCATCCACCTGTAACGCCCAACGAAAGATAAGGCCACGAGAATAAAAGAATTTGGCAGGAATCGTGCTGGCTTGCAGGGGAATTACCACCATCTGCGAGTCCCGGAGAGTGCAGGTGCTTTCTCTGATGGCCATCTGTCGGGTTGCAAGAATATAGTGGGACACATCACATAAACGGATGGAATCGCGAAAAATAACGAGTCTAGCAGCACCAGTATATCCTCCACTCAAAGAACCTGAACTGGCGCAGCTGACAGATAAAATGGGAGCACAAAAAAGGACAAACCAGCAATTAGAAAGAGACCCACGATCAAACACTGGTCACTAGCGGATATAGTGCCCAGCACGAGAAAGCGGGAGAAGGTCAAAATCATTTTAAAAATTGAAGAAGGCGCTTCGCGTCAGAATTGCGACTAGCTCCGACTCAGAATCCTTCCTCCTCAATGGTCTGTCTTCGGAACACACCAATCCAGACAACTAGTTCCAAATAAATTAAAAAGAGCTCAGAAACACAAAATTAATTTATAAAAGGCTCTCCAACAAGGTTACAAAATCCCTGTGGTAGCGTGCATTGGACATTTCCCGAGTACATTTACAAGCAGCACGCTGAAGTCTTGCACTAACCATAGTCGTCTCACGGTGACCATCACCAGTCTCTGGGCATAAATGGTTCTAACGATTGGGGCATTGGCAATGACCGGAGTGGACTGAGTAGCCGCAACGCGATTGTGGGCAGGGAAACCTGCATACAGAAGTTCTAGGACGTCCTTCGATGGCACTCATAGGTCAAGGTACCAAGGGATTCCGCAATTTTCCTTTAGTTAAATCCCCCAGATAGGCACACCACGAAGGTTTAAAAGCTCAGACGAGTCCCCTTTGCATTAAAAAGCCAAAAATAGATGAACAACTTAAACAAACTTTTAATCGCGCAGGGGTCATAGAACCAATTGAACCATGCTTAGAGTGGGAAGACAACCAATAGTAAACAAGACCTGATAAAAATCTTGATGCGGTAGGGTATGCATCTGCGGGAGAAAAAACTTTGTTTACAAAAACGCTAACCTGCTGAACCATGCGTCTGCAGCAGAAGCGCATTACCCGGTGGCAGTCGTGTGGCAGCATTTACTGCACTCGCTTGGGGCGAGGAATTTTTTTTGCCAAGCTCGATTTAGCCCTCAAAATATCCACACTTCCAGGACCCAATACCACGGGCCAAGGCACAGACAATAGTAACTCCACGAGGAGGCATTTCAATTAAACAGACCTTCCAATTTGGAAGTAAAGGGCGTTTGCCTCCCAGGCGTCTTCCAAACAGCCTACATGTGAACACAATGACCATCTAAATGGGAATTAAAGCGGTCATTCCATATTTTAGGATTTTGGAGTGTCCTAATCTTTGCCGGCCGAAAACCACGAAGCCCAATTAGAAACAAGGCTAAGAGAAGTGCTCACGTAAAAATTAAGGAGAAATCCAGCCTGAAATTTAAAAAGGAAAAAATGCTGCCTAATGACTGATTGCGGATCGAATTTACTTGGGGGTATTTTAATTGAAACGGAATCGAGTGGTATACGACCACAGTCACACCACCAAACAAAAAAAAATCAAGGCTATTAAAGAACACATGCAAGCCAGCACACAAAAACCACAAACGGAATTGCAGAGCCATTTTGGGTCTAATATTCAAACTTCTAAAGTAACAAACATATTCCATCCCCACAACAAAGCAACAATGGCAGAGACCATTAACATGTGTTACTGGATAAGAAAACTAGTTGGCACTTGGGGTCATTAAAGAACAACAAGCATTTCCCAAGGCATAAAAAAACTTACTTTAACCTCAAAGATCCGTTCTTATTTCAGTTTAGTAACCACACTTCCTTGATAGGTCACCTTGTGACGGCTCACTCACCATTCGGAGTCAGTGCCATCCCTTGAGCCACCAATTGCCCTGGACAGGCAGAGAGAGGGCACCACATCGCCTTATTACTCGAAAACACTCTTCAAAGCAGAATGCAACTATAGACCAATAGACAGAGAGAGCCCTGGCAATCGTCGCCGGAGCTTAAACATTTTCAAGGAGTACCTTATGGGAGGACATTTTCCATTGCTAACCTGACCATAACACCAGTTATACTAGAGAATTTTGGCGGGAAGCAACCAACACCCGAACATTTTATCATCCTGAATGACTTAGATGGATCAGAATTTTCCTAGCTGCCATAACCCCAATAACACATTGAACTATCGACCCACGGAAAACAAAAATACCCACATTGCAGACGCATATCAGTTGAACACCGCTACCAAACAACAGGAAGAAGACCCATCATCCTCAACGACCTTACACACCTGCAAACTAGGAAGCCTGCCAGGAAACTGGCCACTATCTGGCAAATGATCGTCGCCAGACCACCGCCCAAAGAACCCAATGACCTGCCCGCATTTTAAATTTGGGTAGGTAAAGGCTGGTGGAATAACCAAAAAACTTTGATAAACTTTCAACCTTTTCGGACCAGACAGATGAACTGTCAATACAAAAGGAAGTGTTTGTATTGGGGATGATTGCGGCATACATTTCCCTCCAGATTGCAAAAGCAAGGGTGTGGTCATTGCTTCAAGAGGGCCACCCAGCATAGTAAAAATGAAAAAGCCTTGGCCAGGGAGCATACTGTCCTGGTGGCCTGGCTTAAACAAGATAATCTGATACTGGGTTGCTACATGCATAAATGCCAGAAAACCAGTACCCTTCACCAGCCGCAAGCACCAATACGGGAATGGGAGACCCCACGAGGCCCTTGGTCTTGGATTCACATTGAACTTCGCCAGGTTCCTACTAGGGGGCATAGTTTTTTGATTGTCGTAAGCATGCATACTCAAATTGAGTTGGAAGTCTATAGTAATGTCCACTCTACAACAACCGACGCTGTTATCAAGCACTTTAACAAACTCATTCGACAACCCATGGTTGACCGGATGTCCTAGTGTCCGACAATGGGGCCACAACTAACTGCTATACCAATTTCACAGTCTAGCTTCTTTACGGTATAAAGCCATGCACTAACTGCGACAGCCCACCCAGCGGCAAATCCGATTAGGGCAAGTGAGAATTGGTCAGGTTTACTACAGGAAGGCCTAGAAAAAATGACCAGGAGATGTCCAGACAAGATATAAACCGTTTACTACCCCTCCAACATATCACCCCCAGATGATATAACGAACAAGAGCGCAAGACATTGCTTAATGGGGAGGAAATCAGATCACAATTTAGATAGATTGAAACCCAAATCTACACCCTGTGAGAAACCTACCGACTCACCCAGCCAATTCCGCACATTTGATTCCGCACATTCGGCGACCCTATCTACGCAAAAAAATTTCACTGGGCACCATCTATGGCTTCAGCCACAATAACACAAATAACAGGCCCCCGTCCGTTCTTGTCTAACCTGCGACGATGGAGAGAGTGGAAGCCAGCACATAGGACCAGCTTCGATTCCCGAAATATTCGAGCAAAAATACGACCGCGCAACTTTCAAACAATAAAAATCGACAAAAACAACAAAACCAAAGAGGGGGGGGACCAATTACAAAAGAAATAATAGAGGCGATAAAAAGAACATCTTAAAAATAAAACCAGAACCATGCTCAACCAATCAAAAAGAGCAAAAAGCAACACTACCGGTTGATGAAGACCAGCAGGAGAACAATTCACTCAAATGAAGAGAAAACCCATCGGAAAGGGGCTCAGCCAGCCAGCTCGACTGCCGGGAAATCCATGGAGGGAGCGCGCAAAGACCACGTGGCATGAGAACTCAAGCCACAGTAGCAACCATGTTGACTCACGGCTTCCAGGCAGTTTCCATGGAGGAAGAAGCCGCGAGAACGAGACAGTGATCCCGAACCGAACCGCTGGGAAGTCTCAGCGGGAAAATGAAACCATGCAAAGTCAAGTAGAGAGTCAGCAAGAAAGCCCCCACCTACCTGCGCGATACGTCACCCACCGTAGGAACTAAACTAGGAGGGGAGGAGGTGTTCTGTATAACACTGTCAGTAGAGTCCAGTTGGAAGTGGTATAACCTGATTGGCCAGAAAGGCCAGTAGTGGATTGGTTCATTAAGAACCAATCCAAAAAGCCGCTTAAAGACGGCAAAGTTAAATAGCTACCATTGGCTACAAGCCGGCAGGCAAGCCTGTATAAAAGGGCTGCCGCGGCTTTAGCCAAATTGTTCTGCTACTGTTTGCTTGTTGTAAATAAAGAACCTGTTTACTGGAACCCGGTCTACCGCGCATTTTTCCGGACTGAACAGAAAGCATGTAAAAATGCAAGTAGAAAAATAGGGACCACTTTGTTGGGAAGGCAACAGCATTCCATGTGCCTTCAGCATTTAGTTATGCCGGCTACATGACCATGAAGATATCTTTGGACAGATCTGGCTCTTCAGCTTTGTGACGGAAATGAGCACTGCCCCCTAGAGTCAGAAACAACTAGCATGTGTGTACAAGAGGAACCTTTACCTTTCCTAGGACTGAGAGAGAGTGACTGGCTCAAGATCACCCAGATGGCTTCCTGCCTAAAGGTGGGACTGGAATCCATTGTCTCTTGGTACCTACCATGCCTTATGCCTTAACCAGTATGCCATACTGATTTTCATTACATTTCAGAACACTTTCGAAATGCTAGGTTGGCAAAAGCTGGGACAAGTAATGGGAGCGCACTCTGTTACATGGTGCTAGGGATTTGAACTGCTGAACTGCCAACCATTGTGATTGACAAGCTCAGCATCTGAGCCACTGAGCCACTGCGTCCCCTAGGAAAGAAGCAATAGCAAATCATTTCTCAAAATATTGTCAGGAAAGCTGCAACACCCCTAGCCTTAGCAGTTAGAAGAAATAGAAGTTGATATCTAGCAGTTCTGGAAGAAGCCCTGTTAAAGAAAGCAATCTCTGGAAATTTGGGGAAGAGATTTCAGCAAAATGCGATGTTACAAAGAAACTGAAATTTTAAGAAGACTAATAGGAGATGATAGCACCTTCCAATTAATAGTTTTGTCTAACTGGGGAAATTAACATAGATGATAAAATAAGAGATTTTATGTGAAGCTCTTGGTAAGAAAATTATAATTAAGAAATCATGGTCCTAAAGATAAATTGCTGGGAGATTAGTCTCCTATTATCTTTGAGTGGGTGGCTTGACATTTCGGCTGACATTGAGGCTGGGTGGCAGCTCTGCTCACAGTTAAGTCACAAGTGTCAACCAGTTTTTAATGTGCTCACAGTATTTTTTCCAGCCTTGCAGCCCACCCTTTTGCAGCCTGTAGGCTCAGCAAATGGAAGTACCTTTCAAAAAAAGAAAACTGCTATCACCATTATGGTTAGTTCACTAAAGGAACAAAACCATGACAAATATATGTAATTTGTAAATTGGCCCATCTTTTACAATAATTTAGAGACACTCGTTAGCAGCAATAGAAACCCAACAATTACTGATGCTTAAGGTTTGCATTGTTGCTCTGTGAATATTTCATGCATAAATGAACTTCCCCTGGACCAACTGCTGTTTCTGATGAGGCACTCTGAGGCTTTATTGCCAAATACTCAGCAGGACTCCAACAATGAGCCACATAACGGATGATGCATCGCCTTGAATGCTTAAATAATGCAGGGTAGCTGTGGTTTACAGAGTGCAGGCCTGCTTTATTTACATATCAATTGAACATCTATTCTAAATATGAAGAAAGATGAACAGAAAAGGACATTGCACTTTTAATATTTCATATTGGTAAGCACCCCACTGAAGCCAGATACCTTAAATGGAAATAGCCACAGAACTACATATGTGTAATAGGATGGGAGCTAAGAAATTATACAGTGTAGGAATAAATTCAACCCAAACCCTTTTTTTTTCCAAAGTCGGCATAATATCAGATACACAAGCCATTTTGTCACTGGTAATAAAAACAAACAGCGCTGAGCTAGTTTTTTGAGGCTACACTTTATTAGCAATGGAAAGAAATCCCTTTTGTTTTCATTGCAAGGAAGAAAAACTCTTGGGAATGCTGGGATACGTAGTTTTTTTTTCCTGGTGGCTGACATCCTGAGTCAGTAAGCAAGACAAAAGAAAGGAGAAAGATGCAAATAAAATACTGATGGAAACAGGTAACAGGAATCAGCTATTGTTTTTGATAGAATAGGTATTTTGCTGAAGTGGAATGATTAATGCAGTTAAGAGGTGGAGTCACAATGCCACATAATCCTAATTATCCTAATTAGTGCAATGTAATCCTACAGAATTTTCCAATAGATCCTACTGGGAATAGATTTGTACTAATAAATCTAGTGGAAATAAGACCAGATAATGTATGTCATTCACCAGAAAAAAATATGACTGACTTTTGAAAATGCCTGACATAGTTGCAGCAATCCAGAGATCTAGTTAGGGTTAGTCCTTATTTTCATATTTCCTGGAATAATTATGTAATCAAAACTTCATTTGGGAATGCTTTCATTCCAGAAAGTGCTACAGAGAGCAGAAAAAGAAAAAATGAAAAACACTGCCAGGGCACCAGTCAATTTGTGCATTTGCATCATGTGCTTGTTACTGGTTTTCCTCACTTTCACTCCTGCTTTACTTCTTTGCTAGATCGCTGCAAAGCCCTGTATAGGGAGCTGCTTTGGAAAGACATTTAGAAATTTCATCTGGTCCAAAATGAAGTGGTGCAGGCAGCATTGGCCCTATCATGATATGTCCACGTAACACCATCGTCAGGTGAAGTGACTTGGCTTCCATAAGGCATCAAGATGCCATTCATTTCAAAGCCCTGCATGGTCCAACCTGGTGAATTCTGGAACTGCTTGTCCTACCAAATCTGGTAGAGTAGACATGCCCAGGACCCTTCTGTGAAACAATGTTATCTAGTGGGCCAGTAGTAGGATTCAAAAATTTTTACTACCGGCTCTGTGGGCATCGCTTGGCGGGTGTGCTGTGGCTTGTAGGAATGGCTTGGTGGGCATGGTTTGATGGGCGTGGCAGGGGAAGGTTACTGCAAAATCCCCATTCCCTCCTTATCCTACTAACCTGCTTTCCAGCTCCGTTCTCCTGTGCAGGGCAACAAAAAAAGACCCAGCTGATCAGCTGGGACTCAGGAGAAAGAGAATAGATGGGGGTGGGGCTAGTCAGAGGTGGTATTTGCCGGTTCTCCAAACTACTCAAAATTTTCACTACTGGTTCTCCAGAACTGGTCAGAACCTGCTGAATATCACTTCTGTAGTGGGCCCCCGACCCTTTCGGCCTTCTGGGAAGCCTTGGGGTCTGTTTTTTCTTCAGCATTGGGGTCAAGACATTAGAAAAGTGTACTGCAAGTATTCCGCTAAAAACAGGTTTATGAGGAGTCTTGCCTTAAATGTGAGTATGTGTATGCATTGTTTCATGATTTTTATATTTTTAGATTTATTTATATATCTTAATTAGTCAGCCAGAATTACTAGAATTTCCTGGCATGGAAGGGCTTTGATTTTGCTTAATATTTTAATTGACAATTTTGATAATACTCGTGGCTTGTTTTCAAATTGCTTTTAAGGAATTGGGAGGTAGAAGCTATGGAACTATTCTAAGATTCAATGTATGAGTAAATATGAATAGAGAGGACCAAAGAACAAGTTTTTCAGAAGGAAGATATATAGCAATAGCATTTGGACTTATATACTGTTTCACAGTGCTTTACAGACATAATTGCCCTGACAATCAGGGTCCTCATTTTACCAACCTCAGAAGGATGGAAGGCCCGAATCAACCTTGAGCCTGGTGAGATTTGATCTGCCAAACTGCTGGAAGCCAGTGATCAGCAGAGGTAGTCTGCAGTACTGCATTCTAACCCATGTGCCATGTAGAAAAGAAGAATTATGAGAAGAAAGAATAAAGGCCATTGAAAATGAAGAGACAATTTTTCTTACCATTTTTCTGCAAACCCACCCATCTTTTTACAGTGGCTGCAACTACCAGTACCTATTCCTCAATGTCTCAAACTTATGTATGTGCTACAGTGCAACCAGTGGAAAAACTAATTTGAAGATACAAAGAAAAGAAGACAAACGAAAACATATGACAAAAGAAATATTCTTCCACTAATTCTGTGTTTCAAAGCATTCAGTGCCCCAGTACTATGAAAGTTTTTTTGGGAAAGACTATAGCTCAGCAGCAGAAAACATACTTGCCTCCTGAAGCTCCTAAATAAAGTTTAGCACAACTCAAATCAGAGACCAGTAGATAATGCGAAAGGTCTCCACTGATGATCTTGAGGTCTACCACCAGCCAAATACCATGTTCAGTCAATGGTTTGGCTTAGTGCAAATATCTTCTGGTGGGTGAATCCTACATTTTTATTAGTAGGATATTTCAGGTATTTTAAGAACTACAAAATCTGCTGGTAGAAATCATAGCCTGGAAGTCATTGATTCTATTTTAAACAACTCCCAACAGAAACACAAAAGCAGTGGACTCTAGTAGGTAGTTTCTGTATTTCTCCCTATAAGGGTTGGGGAGATATTTCATTTTGTAAAAACAAACATAAAAAATAATGTGTGGATGCTTCCTACATCATATTCTAGTCTAAGAGCCCTGGTAGCACAGTGGTTAGAATGCAGTACTGAAAGCTACTTCTGCTGACTGCCAGCTGCCAGCAATTTGGCAGTTTGAATCTTAGCAAGGTTGAGTCATCCTGAAGGTTGACTCAGCCTTCTATCCTTCTGAGGTGGGTAAAATGAGGACCCAGATTGTTGGGAGCAATATGCTGACTTTATAAACCACTTAGAGAGGGTTGTAAAGCACTATAAATTGGTATATAAATCTAAGTGCTATCGCTATTCTACCTTGAGTCACCTCCCTGAGGTTTCTTGTTTTTCTGTTAATGGCCAGCATGTAGAACTCTTGCATCTTCTTTACTCTGTGCTTTGTCTTACTGAGTTTCCATACTACTTTTCCTCTCTTGTGGACTATCTGAAGGGAAAATGCCTTATTTTACTGTACTGTACTCAATTTGTTGGTGGTTGCAAGCTCCTCCCACTCCTGTGTCAAGGTTCTGCTTTATTGGCAATTCTGCCATGTTGATACTGAAAGAAAAAGCTCACACTGGAGGCAAAGAAGGCAGCATAGGTGCCTGCAATTTTTTTCAGGCAGTTGCTGTTGCAGAGAAACATAATATGAAGAGCAGAGTATGTCAGAGCTCCCCAATTCCCAGGCTTCTGACTGGCAGTGGGCCATGTTCCACTAGGAACAGGGCCACACAAGCAAGTGAAGCCCCATCTGCTCACATGTAAGATCCAGGCAGCGTGTGAAACCATGCCCCATAGCCCATGGAAAAACTGCCCTTTACGGAACCAGTCTCTGGCATCCAAAATGTCAGGAGCCGCTGGAGTACATTCTTCCTGCCTCTGGAGTACCTGCGCCTATAATCTTCATTTCTTTTATGGGTATAAAAAGAGGGACATGCTACTAAATTGAAAGAAATAAATTTTAGGCAATAAGGAACCAGGAATGCAAGTTCCAGGGATCTGATTAAAAATACCAAGACCACACGGATTTCCAATTTTCTCTTTTCTTCTTTTGTTCACTTTAAAGATAGTAAGAAGTCATTTCTTGCTTTATCAAAACAGTCAAGCAGAGTTTACCTTTTCCAGTATCAAGCCTATTTAACTACATTCCATTCTTCTGAGAGGTTTTCCCAATCCCAGACCAATAATAGCACTTAGACATATATACTGCTTCATAGTGCTTTACAGCTCTCTTTAAGGATTCACAGAGTCAGCATATTTCCCCCAACAATCTGAGTTCTCGTTTTACCAGCCTCAGAAGGATGGAAGACTGAATCAACCTTGAGCCAGTGAGATTCAAACTGCCAAACTGCTGGCAATTGGCAGTCAGCAGAAGTAGCCTGCAGTATTGCATTCTAACCACTGCGCCACCACAGCTCATAATCTGGCAGATGCAGGATAATCAGGCAGATGCAAAAGCACATAGAAGCATGTTTTTCTGTTCTCTAACTTAACAGCCTTACAACTTTTTGTTTAATCAGTTATGATATCAGTATATATGCATGCCTTCATGTTGCTAAATTCTAGAACAACTCCCATCCAGAATTTAGTGACAAACTTCCCATTTCTCTCAGTCAGATGAATTTAGCAGTTGGCCTGGATCTTGATCATGAGCCTCTGACAGATAAACCTTTCATTTTCTTTCTCCCATCTATCTTCCAGCACAGCCTCTATGCCATTGACATTGGTATGTTAGATCCCATGGAGCTTTTTTTGTTTGGGGATGGAATTTTACAGTTGAGTGCTTTGCGGACTTCTCTTGCAACTCGGCAACAGACAAGCCTTCAGTCATGCAAAAGATTGTACAGTCTGATTTAAGATCAGGTTAAGATTAACTGATCATGTTCAACAATGGCAAAACTACTAACTCAGAGTTGCTCTGTAAGTAAGATGGGCAGTCTCTAAACTTGAGAAATAAACAAATAAATTCATTTTACTTACCCTTAGCTGTCAGTGTCTCCCATCATCTTCATTATTATGTTTCTTCTATAATTCTCTCTGTTGTTAATCTGCCAACCTGGATGCCAAGTATTTCAAATCTTTCCTCCTTTACCAACTCTTTCTACTCCCACTCCTACTCCCACCCTTCTCCTATGAGGTCTTAGTCCTATGATAGCGCAATCTTATATTTCCAGCTCCATATCATCACAGCCAGAGTTTGTAAAGATAAGTTGCTTAGAATGGTTACATGAAGATCCAGAGAAGCTACAGCACAAGGAGGAGGCTCATCAACCACAGGTGCATCATGCATTATTATTATTATTATTATTATTATTATTATTATTATTATTATTATTATTATTGTTGTTGTTGTTGTTGTTGTTGTTATTATTATTATTATTGTTGTTGTTGTTGTTGTCGTCGTCGTTGTTATTATAGTTAAATCTTGCAGGAGAGATTCAGTTGGACTACTAGTTGCATAGATACAGAAGGGAAATAAAATGATGAATATTAAATAGGGAAGACCTAATCTAGCAAAAGAGCCAAGTTATGAGAATGCTTCATTATTCTTTTTTTTTTCTTTCACTTGTTTCATTTCCTCCACAGGGATCCTCCTGAAGTGGTACTTTAACTACTCAAGTTGCCTTTTCCACTGTGATAGTCAGCAGATGAAGCTCTTCACATTTAAGCATAATGGTGCCAGAGAGACCGACTGCTTCTCAGAGTTATGACCTATAAATGTCGCTCCTGTGTCAGAGGGAGACCGAGCCAAGATGCTGAAGTCTGCAGAGGGTTTCCTTGACAATTCGCAAGGCCATTAAAGTTGCTATTCCCTTTTCCCTCCCCCTCCCCACAATTCTTTCTCCCTGCTGTTCCAGCTTGAGCTCTTACCCCCATCACCCGTTAAGTCAAGATTATTTCTTTTTCTTTGGCTGCACTCTGAATGATTATGCAAATAATGGGCACTTAGTTCTAGCCAGTTATGTACAGCTGCTACATTTATACAGCCCAGGATGGTAGGTGTAGCCTAGATTAGATTTCTAAAATTGCTCGTTAACAATTCACATCCCAAAAGCAGACTAAGTATTTTGCAGGAGATAAGACAATCTCCAACACACTGAAACATATGCTATTTCTGCATTTCAATTAAATGTGTGTTTTGTTTGGGGTGATGACTTCCTACTTCCCTCAATTTTCTCTTCATAATAATAAATAAGAATAGTGATACTCACAGATATTACCTACCAAAAAAAATAGGTGGGTGCGGAATGTTGCAGATACATCAGACAGCTGAAGGAGAAAAAAAAGCATTGAAAAAAGAGCATATCTGAAGAAGATGCATTGAAACTAGTATACCACAAAGGCTTACTGTTGTGGTTAGGTGGTAGCAGGTGCGGATGGTTCAGGAGAGCGAGGACTCAGATGAGGGGTCAGGACCATTAGGGAGTGGACTCCTGCCTTCAGAGATTGTGGGGGCTGGCAGCAGTGATGAGGAGGTTCCCGAGGAGCCTGTGCCAAATGTGTGTGCCTGCAGGGCTGCTCACAGAAAAGATCAGCTGCAGCAGCATGGCGATTCGGGAGTAAGGCTGCAAGGTAATGGCCCTTCCTTCAAGAAGATAAAAGCCAGCTATGGATTGGACATTCTTTGTAGGAAACAAAGACGTTTTGAAACTTGAGCTTCGTGGACATTGTTTTGTTCGGAAAAACACGAGGTAGACCGGGTTCCAACAAATAAAATCTTTATTTCAAGGAGTCAGTAAAAGCGGAATGGTTGGCCGAACTTGCGGCAGCCTTTTATACAGGCTAGCC
>BHFT01006327.1:0-46740 GCA_004320025.1 Laticauda laticaudata
AGGTTTAGTCCTTGCCCCCATTCATCAGGGCTCCATTCCCTATGCCTTGTTGACCGCGTCCACAAGCCTTTTTCTGCAACACGGAGTACAGGTCGTGCGCATGAGATTGTGCATCAGCTTCCCATTGATGCTTCCTTACGGACTTGGGTGTGATACGCCACTGGTGGTGAGAAGTACCTGGAACCTTGTTGGCCAGGATGCCAAAGGTGCTCTCCACCACCCGTCTTGCCGCTGGACCAGTCTGTAGTGAAGATCCTCTCTTCACGGGGAAGTATCTGGAAGTGTAGGGCTTCATGATGGTAGGTTTCTGAGGGAGCAAGGCGTTATTCCCCCACGATAATAGGGCACCATCTTGTGTTCATTGGTAGGGGGTCATCTGGATCTGGAAAACCCACATGAGTTTCGCGTTCCAGCTCCTCCTTGAGGACGGGCCGTTGATACCTGGGCATCTGAAAGATGAGCTTGCCTGAAGCATCACACATTGGAACTTGTAGTAGTCAAGCATCGACCATGGCGGCAAGAGATTTGAATGCTGAAGAAGCCCTTGTAGTGAAATAATTGGACCCTGAGTTGGGGGGGCTTTGCAGGCCACCTGTGCTTCCCACTCTATGTCTCACAACGGTGTGGGGAAAGTATCCACCTCTGAGACCACTGCTCTGCAAACTTTCCTCCAGCCTTCTTAGTGGTGGGACACTGAGGAGCTCCTCCATGGTATGCTTCGAGGATGGCCTGCACCACTTCTGCTGATCACAATGCTGATGGTTGTTGGCGTGCACCCTCCAGGCATACTGCATGTTTCTGTACGTGGTCCAGAGGCCAGGTGGCGGCAGAGTCAGTGCCACCTTCAGTCCAGGGTCCAGGCTGGGACAGAAGTTGGTGCTTGGCTTAGGTCAACCGGGTCTCAGCGCTCCACAAAACTTGTCAAAACAATGACTGGTGGCATCCTCATGAAGCTTGCTGGAAGCGATGCAGGGTCTTTCATTCCCTCAGTCCGACCATCAGCTACGTCATAGAGTCCCAAAAACTCCGCTCTTTTCCGATCCAATCTCGGACCCAGACAGCTCTTGAACACTCCTTCTCCCCTTGCGTAAGATAGAAAAAGGTTGAAACAGCTGAAGAGCGGCTTGTTATGTGTTGAAGATGGCGGCTACCCAAAAAGGATGGGTGTGCGATGATCCATGGTGAGATAATGGCATGATGTGGAAGAGCCAAGAGCAAGGCATGAAGAATGGTCTGGTACACCATGGCTGCTGGACTGATAGTGAGCATCTAGGTGATTTCCTCCCCCTTTTTATAGGCAATGTCGGTTTTCCACTAGGTGTCCTATCCACATACTCTAGGCATCCTCCAGACATCCGTAAATATCGAGATACGATCCCATGTACAAAATGTTTTGTCATTTTAATGGTTTATATCGAGCTGCACGCTTTCATCCTTTCTATGTCCATGCTACTAATGCTGTGTGACGTTCCGCGTACGTTTCGCTTGCCTCCCTCTTCCGTTTTCCGCCTGCAGCGGATGTGACTTGCCGTATGGCCAGAGGATGCCGAGAGATACATTGACGTGTAATGGATGACAATGGACGTAAAACGTTGTTGCCCGTATGTGTTGCGGATGTTAGATCGGACGTGGTGGAAAGTGTATCACTCAAAACAGTTTTGTGGAGCTCAAAGCTTTTGAGCAGATAAATATCAAGTCGACGGTATGTTTTACGAATAGACCGTATGAAAACACGTATGCAGTGATAACACAAATGCGCATGCATCGCGTTTTCCAACGGATGGCAAGCTTTTTTAGTCCGTGTTACATCCCCTTTGCAGCCGTTGGTTCAGCGTGTGCAACATGGCTTAATATATACTTATCTTTCAAATTCTTCTTTTCGGCTTGTTTTCTAGTCTTAAACCCTTCACTCTCTTTTCCCCCTTTCTTTCCCCCCCCCAACTTAAAATTTATATTGATCATTAAAGATGGCTTCTCTTTGGTCCCACATCTCTTGTTCTGGCAAGTGTTTCTAGTGTTTCTCATAGTTCCAGATCTCCATTTCTAAGAATTGAAATAAATTGACATGCTTAAAAAAAACAGACACTAATTTTTAAATGCTTTTTGTCTTCTCTCTGCACTTTTGACTTTGCTTTCTTTTTTTTCTTTTTTCGATATTAGTTTTGTTAGTTTTTCCATTTTTAAACAAGTTATTTTTCAAAAAACAAAGCATAGATGCCTAGTGCCATTGAGAACCAAATTATGTCATGCTTGTCAATGAACTTGTCATGAGTTTTTCAACATCTCGAATTATCCCAATCCTTCCGCTCAGGGGTGGGTTTCTACCGGTTCTGACCACCTCTATAGAACCGGTAGCTTTGAAGAGCAACAGACATAGTACTGGTTCTATGTCTGCTGATGTTTTTGCCCACCCGCCCACCCAGGCTCTTACCTGACCTTTATTTCCTGCTTTTTCAACTTCCGTGGGAGGCACAGCTGCAGTTAAAAAAGCAGGAAAAATTTACTTTTTCAAAGGCTGCTTCTCCGCACACAGTGCTGCTCAGCTGTCCAGGCACCGGGGTGATGACGATTTACAGGTGCGCACAGCGTGCAGGGAAGCACATTGTAAATCACTGAACCTCCTAAATCACTGAACCGGTAGTTAACCTTGTCAGATCCCATCCCTGCTTCTGCTTGACTGTGAGATAGTCTATATTTGCCTTCCATTTTCCTCATTCAGGTCCCTCTTTTGTTCCATTATTTTTTTCAGGAATTTGAAGTAATTGCTCAGATTAAACTCTTACAGTCTTCCTGTAATAGCTATTGCATGACTTCAGACAAAAAATTCATCCAGTGGTTCCAGAAACAGCGACAATTAACAGAGGAAGAAAGGTAAGATTTATTTGATTTGTAACAAGCATTTTTTTTTGCATAATCCCTTATCATCTGAGATAAAAAAGAACAAAACTATTTTAAAATTGTTGTGGATTGCACAAGACATTCATTCAGCTTTGAAATGTATACAAGAAACACACATGCTGCTTTCATAGAGAGGGATAAGTATTATCCTGTACTTATGTGCAATGCACACAAATATGCACACACACACACACACACACACACACACACACACACACACACACACACACAGAGCAAAGCTTTGATCACTTGTTTGGGGCTGCCAAACAAGTGATCAAAGTTTTTGGGACCAGCCCTGGAGAAGTATAGAGCTGTTCATATCATTAAGCAGTGAAGAATTCCAAGTACAGTCCTAAAGAAGTCTATGGAGATTCTCAGTCATTCAGGTCATAGTTGTCCCAAAGGTGCTTTTTTCAAGAGGCAACTGGACTTTCTGGTTTTTCTTTGAAGACATTTCACTTCTCATCCAGGAAGCTTCTTCAGCTCTGAGAAGAAGAAGCTTCTTGGATAAGAAGTGAAACGTCTTCAAAGAAAAACCAGGAAGTCCAGTTGCCTCTTGAAAAAAGCACTTTTGGGACAGTCCTAGAGACACTAATTCTAATTTGAGTGATGCTACTTGGGAGCCTTGTAGCAATTTATTATTATGAATTCAATATGCAAACATACTAGAGACAGTGCTTCAGGAACTAGGAAACCAATCACATGCAAGATAGTACCTTGTAAGATGATGTTCTTAACTTTATCTTTCTCGTAAATGCTTTTTCTTCTCACTCAAGATCTAATAATTTCACCATTTAAAGCAGTCTATCTTGATATTTTTATCCCAGAGGAACCCTTGAAAATAATTTTTAGGTCTGGAGAACATAAAATAATTATTTTGACAGTTATTTTTTGTAAAAAAAAAATGCAAACATGTCACAAGACAATGAACTTTTAGCTTACCTAACCCATGTTTCGCAATATTTACCACAACAGTAAAGTGGCTGGTTAATAATTGAGTCATGACACATAAAGGTTCCCACCACTGCAACATTGTATAGTGCATAAAATTTAAAAATTGCTGTTTTTTTTCAATCATGATCTCACACAGAACCCTAGTTGAGAAAGGCTGAGTTCAAGGTTTGTTTTAAGCCTTTCAGACTCTTCAACATTCTTTTGTTCAAGCCAAAATGATCAATCAAGGTAGTATCAGTTAATAAATTCTGATTTTTGGCTTCTCTAGAAATAGCCAGCCAGCATTTACAGCAGTATGCAGCTATATATAACACATGAAGTTGTCTTTTTACATCAACTTCCTTTTCCTGTGACATTTTGAGTTTCACTAAACAGGTGCAAACCTTGTTTTTGTTTTTGTCTTTCTCTGATGTTGCCGTGGTTCAATTTTAATTGTGAGCCCAAAAGGTTAAGATTTCCGTATGCAGAGTAGCAATTGCATTTTATGGATTTTATTTACAGATCTAACCCATTACAGAAAACCCTACCGTGTACATGTCTATGCTTCTATGCACTGTTGGTTCTCTTGTCTTTTAGTGCATTTTTAGAATATAAGGCCAAGGGTGCATTTTACTTGAACATTTTTTTATTCCCACTCAGTTCTGGTGCTCAGAATTTCATCTGTGCATGGAGTTAGAATACATTATATTAGAATGTAGAATATATTGCATGCACCTTGAAAAGCATCCATCTTGGGTCATACAGAAATGGGAGCTGAGGAAGAAAAATAAACCCAAGAAGTATCCTAGTTTCTTTATAACACAAAATATATCTTTCAAAGGAGATTTAAAAAAAACCCTGCAGTTATATTTAAAACGTATGGAATAACAGTGTTTTGTCAGTGTTGGCAATTTTAATAGATGCTTGCTAGAACATTTGGGAAATTAAACATGTCTTCAAGTTGCCACAGTTGAGGAAAACTGGAGTAACTCATAGTAACATAGCTACTTAACTTGAAGTGATGTAGATATAAAGCCTTGTTCCAAAGTAAAAGAGAAACAAACACCTAGTTTTGCATTTAATTCAGTGATTTAATTTTATGGTAGCAGTTCTAATCAGAAGGTGATCTCTAATCTTCCAGCTATGCCCTTTCCTGTGAGGTTGAAGCAGCCATTGACACAACTACCACGTCCCCCAAACCACGGAAGAGCATGGTGAAAAGACTGAGCCTGTGAGTTTCAATGGGAAGTGAAGATTGGGAGCCTCCTGGTTCAGGGTCTTTCTCTGGAGAGAACATCTGCTCTCCTGGTTCATGGGAAAACTCTGAAATCATGTGCAAAACTACACTTATACCTGTGCAAATGAACTCCTGTATTACTACTGTGAATCCTTGCTGAAAGGAAAGGTGTTTAGAAGCATAGACATTTCAAAAGCTTCCTCCTTTGTTTTAGAGGCAGGTAAATAATTCATCCTATTTAAATATAGGATGTTTCTCTAAGCCTCAGGAGGGCTTCTAGTATTTACCTCATATCATGATATGCAACTGAAATTCATCTGCAAGTTACGATGTTCTAATGAGGTTCATTCTTTCATATCCAAGAAAATTAATAGTATAACTTCACAAGTCATTAACTGAAGCAAACTGTTTTCACAGATTTAAGCAAAGAAAAATGAGTGTGAATAATCAAGCACTCTACTAGAGTCTCCCTCACCAGTAATAAGGCTTGAAAAGGAATATATCCCAATCTCACTTCACTGTCATGGTTAGATGTTGAAGCAAAATGCCTTTTTTCTATTCCCACCACCCTATATTAGCAATAAACTATATGCCTTTGCAATCTTCCTCACAGGAATTTAAATCAAATGTTGCAAATATAGAATAATTGACAAGAGCTTCAATGCTATTTAGAATAATAAAAATAATCTCTATTAGAAAATTATATAAGGTATATGTGATTTAAATGAATTGCTATATATAAATATAGTATATAAATATACATAAATAAATAAACATACAAAAAACACCTACTGCAACCACCACCCATGTTTATTCATAATTCCCAAGGGAATTGATATAGCTGTATAGCATTCATCAACCACTGCTGTAATAATATATTGATTTCCCTGAACAAAATTAGATACTCACCCACCTGCTTTTTATTTTCTCAAAAATACAGAACAGGCATGCTTTCCTTATGACCCATCAAGACTCCCACTTTCTTTCAAGAACGCAGTAAAACTCCAACATTTTCTACCTGCTGGAACTATAAATAAAGAAGTGGGTTGCCTAACACTTTGATAAACTTCAGGCAGAGTGAATCTCTCCTGGATATGCAATAAGTTGACTGGTTGGATACACGCCTTCAATTCATACCTCTTACAACTGTTCCCTGAGTTTTTGTATCTCTTGCCTGTCTCCTCTGAAGTTACCAAGAATGTGGTTACAAGGGAAAACATTGCAGGCTTGTGCACTTCCGATCTAGTTGTCTTGCTTTCTGTGCATTGTCTCTACTCTTCACCAACACTTTGCCCTCTTTCATTTGGTGTGTTGAGACAGCTTATTTCTGGGACCTGATGTGATTGCTAATAGCACGCCTACCAAAGAGCAGCCCAAGTCCGTACCAAGTGGGAGTTCCGGGGAAAGCATGGATTCGGTCAGCGTATCATCCTGCGAGTCAAACCATTCTGAATCGGAGGACATCTGCATCACTCCTACAGATACCCCTGATGAGGCCCAAAAGAAAGTATGAGCCAGAAAGACCACTCTTTATTTCCAGGAGGAGATATTGGGATTAAAGCAGGGATCTTAAAATCTTGGCCATCACACCTCCTTTAGTGTAATCTCAGTGGAGACAGCTCCCTTAAAAATGCAAAGGCCAAAATGAAACCAATATAATGAAACTTGGGAAAGGCGGTTTTATTGTAATAACATACAACTAAAAAGTTCTTCACACCTTCCATGGACTCTGTCTGCCTCTCCCCAAGGAGAGGGGGAATATCTTCCTGTTGAAAAATCATGGATTAGAGTCTACCCAAAAACACTGGCTGTGATGCAGAAACTTTTCTACCCAACTTTCTTCCTAGTGTAAACATGGGATATTCGTCTGACACTCATTTGCAATTTTTAACTCTTGGGCATTATGAGAAGGGGATTCGGATCCTCATGGGAAGTGAATGGAGCATCTCCCACTGCACTAGCTATCACACCCAATGGGTTGACAGCCTTGTTGGGGAGTTTTCATTTGCTGCAGTGATGATACTTTCTGCATTAGGAGAAAGCCAGATTCTGGTACAATGAAAGTACTCAATGACTTTGTCAACTAATTTCCAGGGGGCTCAGTTTACCCTCAACATGAATCTGAAATCATTTTGTTTCCATTCATCTCATCTCTCCATAGGGTCAAAGTGAGCAACCTGTGAATATACAGATATTGTGAATTATAATGCACAGCTTCTCTCACCATTAGGAGTGTGTTTTAGTAATTATATAGCAGGTCAAAAGTTTCTGCACCTCTGGATCAAGTTATCAGCTTTTTGAGACAAGAACAACAATGGAGTCCTTGGTGGTCTCAGAACTTGGTTGGTTGGTTGTCCAACTAGATAATATCATACCTACTAGCAAGTGCAGGGGTTTTCCGCCTGTTTATATATAGTAGCTAGCCCAGCCAGAATTCGTAGGAATATGTGGTTTTCTCCTTGATAGTTCCTTGACTAGGGCATTGTTTTCTGCTAGATTGTTTATCAAGTGTTAATCCTTGTTTATCTGAGTGTTGATTGCTGGAGAGGATGAGTCCTGGTCTTTTTGATTCCTTCTTAGCCTTTTCATTGTCTCTTTCGAATGCTGTGTCAATGTAATTTATCTCAACATTTCTATTGATGGTCGATTCATGTCTACAAACAAACAGCTATGCTCAGAGAGCATCAAGGACTCCATAGTTCAACCCTCTCATTTATATACTGTATATTCTTTGACTGAAACAAAATGAACAAAAAAGTGATCTTGGAAGAAAAGTACTGTTTCTGTGTTGAATATAAGCCCTAAAAACGTTATAAAAGGCCCTTCTACTCTGCAGGGGAGAGAACTTCAGTTTTGTTTTAAAAAATTCAAAACGAAAGATTTTCTAAGATTGTAGCTGTAGAATGAGCCAAAAAAATATTGTAGATTCTGCCATCTGCTGGTCAGTTCCAAATTCAGTCAATACAATTTGTTTGAAGGCATCTTACATTAAATATACCTCTTCTCCCTCAGAGCATTTAGTACTAATATACAAATAAATAAAAAGCTCAAAAGAGCCTATCTGTCTTAACTTGGACCATTATTCAGTTCTTGCAGTGGTGCAATTCAATATAAGCTCCTTCAGTGGAACTTACTTTAAATATATATGTATCTGATTGCTGCATCCAAAAGAGCTGAAAATTCTAATTATATCTACAAGGGATTGGCAGGATAATGATTTATAGTGGAGGCAAAGTTGTCCTGACCAAAGTATTGGAACCTTTTTATTTCTAGGTGATGCTGTGAAATTGACCCTAAAGCTTAGCTACCAGCTTTGGATGGAAGCTAGTGGTTGGTTGTTGTTTTTTTAAATCCCCAGTTTAGAAACTACTGTAAATCAAGTAAATACTTTGATTTGTCTTAGCTCACAGAATCCTCCTCCTCTTGTTCCTCCATCCACTCCATGGACACATCTTCATCAGGAGTATCATCCTTCACCAATGTCCTTGTGTCTCCTCCTTCACTGGCCAGCAATCCCAGAATCCACAAACGCTCCATCTCTGTCACCTCCATTACCTCAACAGTCTCCTCTCCTGTTTACAACCAACAGAACGAAGACACCTGTATCATTCGTATCAGTGTTGAAGACAATAATGGCAACATGTATAAGAGCATTATGGTATGTAATGAGAACTGCTGTTATTTATAAGGGGCTGAATCACTGAGATACCACAATTTGAGAGATGAACTCAGATCCCAAATCATTCATGTAAAAATTCACAAATTCACTTCCTATTTATCTTCCACAAAGGACTTCTTTTGGAAGAAGTCTGTTAAAAACCTTAAAGCTCTTCTCCCAATCACTAACCATTTCTGATATGCTGAATAACTTTGCTTTTTTAAAACATGCATTTCTTCCATGGCACTTCAGAGCAAATTGTTAGGACATTTTAAAATGTAATTTTTCTACCTTTTTGGTTCATTGCTTAAGCAGACAATTGCAAGTACCTAAAAAAAAAAGTTGTGTAAGACTTGATGGAAAGATGATTTGTGTAAGAAATGTTGGAAGAGACTACAGTTTTTTAATCCAATAATCAACTAATCAACTCTAATAATCTATTTCACAGAATCCTCTATAGTCAAAAGTCAGACACTGAAAACTACAGAACCAAAATAGCTAATTTCATTTTTTTTATAATCTGATCTCTTTATTAGCTATACTATCTGAGAATTCTGGGAATTCTAATCTCAACACATCTGAAGAACATCAGATTTTGGAAATTGATCTCGTTTGATATTAACAGATTAACAGAATTGGAAGGGACCTTGTAGGTCATCTAGCCCAACCAATAAGTAGTATTTCCTGTTATTCATCCTGAGATTCCTGCACCATCAATTTTTTTGCACCACTTCTTTGCAAGATGATTGTACCAGCTATCTATATCATCATTCTGCAGCTTTATGTGTATATGCCTAGAGTTAATTTGCACTGAATTAGCTCAAGGGGATGGGAAGACAAAGGAGTCTTGTATGCTGTATTGATTTACAGTTTCCGCTCTGCCTTCTTTTAAGCAAGGTTACTTACATGGATTTGATGCTGAATCAAGAACATATAGGACCTACTGGGAATTTCTCATTTTTAAATATTTGTCTCTATAGGGAATTTGTTTTTAATATCAAAACTCTCTAAAGAATAATGGGAGCATTATTCTAATTAGAGGTATTGATCAAAATACAGAGTCATCGCTCTTGGTTGTAAAAGCAATATAGCAGTGCTTTTGAATTTCCCTTTTTTGTTGCAATCTCCACTGATTTGTGCAAATACTTTTTCTACTGGTGCAGAATGCAGACATACCAAGACAATCCAAACTGTAAAATGGGATCTTTCTTTCTTTCTTTTAGACTGAGTGGAGGTGCTGATAGGATTTTTTTTGTGTGTGTGTGGGGGTAACACATATTGCATTTCTTTTTATCAAGCTGCTTGAACCAAGATATTTTCCCCTAGATTGAACTATTTGTAGCTAATTTAAGAAAGAGATTTCTCCAGTGTATGTGTAAAAGATAGCTTTCTCTCAGTGTATCAATACAAATTTCTCAGGCTACAAAGCCACATATTGATTAAACATATTGTACTTCACATCTCTAGAAAAGTACATAAATAAGCCAAATAATTCAAACTTTTAATTAAAACGAGTTAATTGTTGCTCCCAGAGCAACAAAGGTAAGCTTTTCCCAGATTTTAGATGTGGTGTTCTTTCTTTCTNTTCTTTCTTTCTTTCTTTCTTTCTTTCTTTCTTTCTTTCTTTCTTTCTTTCTTTCTTTCTTTCTTTCTTTCTTTCTTTCTTCCTTCCTTCCTTCCTTCCTTCCTTCCTTCCTTCCTTCCTTTCTTTCTTTCTCCTGAATTAAAATTGGAGGCATATATTTTTCCCAGAACAAGAACCAGGTGAACTTCTTCCCTCCATCTGTTCTCCCCTTTCATGCAGTGGAAATCCCTAAGTAATGCTTCTAGGAGATCCTGAAATTCTTCCCTCCTTCCCATGTTCAATATCAAGTCCCATGATAATAAGCATGATGTTAAAGAGCACTAACATGGAGCAATAAACTGGCTTAGTTTTTCCACAGCTACTTCGGTTCCTCTCACATCACACGGTTTGGTACCTAACTCACAGCAACATTAAGATTGCACTCTACTGTAAATGCTAACTCAAGGGAGAAAAAAAATGAATAACTTCAATTGCAAAAAATAATTGTTGCTTTCAACCAACTGTTTATGTAGCATTCATATTTGACGAGTCCATTCAACTGATATTTCTTTCCCCCCCAAAAAAGACAGGCAATCAAAACATAAAGCCTGCCTGGAATCCAGATGTGGAGAAGAGGAAGGCCTCATTGCAATCTGTTCTTTTGTTTTCAGTTAACTAGCCAAGACAAGACTCCTGCTGTCATCCAGCGAGCAATGTTGAAACACAACCTGGAATCAGATCCTGCTGAGAATTATGAACTCGTGCAGGTCATTTCTGAGGACAAAGGTAAGAAAAACAAGACTTCTGTTTGCAGCTTAGGAAAACCAAGTATTTTTTTTTCCTGAAGGCAAAGAGCTCAAGCCACATCTCTTGGGTGTTTTAATTTGCAAGTATACCTGAAATTAATATATTCTATCAGATCTGAATTTTAATATCTTAAAAGAAACAGGCAGTTATGAGGAAGGGTTACATTTTTAAACAGAGTGGAGAATAAGGGCACATACAGAATGCCCTGCCTGTACAAACAGTCCTCAATTTATGTCCACAATTGAGCCCAAAAATTATGTTGCTAACTGAGATATTTAAGTGAGTCTTGCCTCATTTTATGACTTTTCTTGCCACAGTTATTAAGTGAATCACAGCAGTTAAGTTAGAAACCCAGTTGTTAAGTGAATCTGGCTTCTTATTGATTTTGCTTGTCAGAAGGTCACCAAGGATAAGTCACTTTTTTCAGTGCTGTTGTAACTTTGAACGATCAATAAATGAATTATTGTAAGTCGAGGACTACCTGTATCAACAACTCTTAGTCTCCTCCATCTTGGAACCTTCCATCTTTTACAATTTTACAATCATGTTTTTCTATTTTAATCTTAAATTATTCAATTTTTAATGTTTCACACACACACACACATACACACACACACACACGGTTCATTGCTGGGGCCTAGTAACATATTGTACCCTGTACAGGTGGACCACAGGACTAGGGTTGTTAAGAATCACATTTTTTTATACTTTTAGTATCCAGCTTTGTTTAACATTCATTCTCAGTCAAGAATGACAGCATGTCATATAGACATCATTGTGACAAATAGTTTAGTGGACAGTTTCTTACAAGTGTTTAGGTTTACTAAATAACATTGCAGCTACCACAAACCACTCCTTTTATCCCTAATTGGAAAAAAAGCCACTAATCTGGCAGTAGTTTTGGACCAACATTGAAGAAAGCTAAATCTTTTATGCTGAAAATTGTGCACCAATTTTGCTGACAATTGTGTAATAGTATTTTAAAATTTTTCTCTTTATCTTTTTGAAATGAACCAGGTGGCTGGCACTGTCCATGTTAAAGTAATGAAGGACTTCATCAGCATTCTTGAGCTCACTAAAATGAAATGTAACTCAAGAGATGAAGCTAATATGACAGCTGCAGTCAACTGCCATCTCCATCTCATGATCAAGGTGTGCACTGTGTTTTAGTTAGTAACAGTCAGTGCACTTCCCTGTGGTTTAAAGGGGCCCTTTGGTTTGTACAAAAAGCTTGAGAGAAGTCAAGGTTAATACCCTGTGTATATTGTGTTTTGTTTTGCCTTGATCATCATGATAACTATCTTCTCTTCTCAAACCTTCTGCATTTCCATTACTAACTCTTTGAAAAAGAAAGGAAACCTTTGAAGTTGTGTTACTTTGCTTCCTGCTGTTTCCTTAGCTTTTGCTTCTGTGCACCCCTATAAATGTTGGCTTATTAGTATTGCTAACTGAAGTAATTATTTCTAACTTGGCTTCAGTGTCTTTTCTCAGTCCCCATTTTTCTTTTTAATTTATTAGAAAAGTAGGTTTATTCAAACCTCAGAAATTAAGGGGAAAAGGTACCAGCATGTGCTGATCTGCAGTCATATTCAGTCAACCATGGCTTTTAGCTTTAGTGAATCCCAGCCAATTTAGTCAATTAATCATAGTTAAACAAATCATGGCTTAGATTAACAAGGGAACCCTGACATTGGGTCATTTTTGTTGAGTAAAATGACCGAAGAAACACAAAGTATGTATATGTATGGCCATGGGGAAATCTAAGGTGGATGTAGATCAAAAGGGAATGGCTATGGCAGCAATGCCTTCAGGGCAATATGCCAGTCATTCAATGGAAGAGACAGCACAAATCTTTGTTTCATCCTATCACACAGTGGATTTCTGTGTTATTGGGTAGCCATCCTCCTTTACACTGTCTTCACCAACTGAGGCTCACATTCTGCTCCTTACAAAATCGCAAAGCTGTTACTCCTCATGAATCTCTATTCAGAAAACTCACTTGAGAAATCAGTGGCTGTTAAGTGAATAATATTGCATGTTCTCACAACTTATTTTGGCTGTTGGTTTTTGTACCCCACCACCACACACTTCAGTCTCCCCACCCTTTTTGATATGTTGTTTGAAGGTTCGTATATTCTTTGACAATTCAGAGAGCGAAAGTAGTCAAAAATTAGGAAATTTAAGCTTCAGCATAATAAAAGAGGAGAAACTCACTAAATACAGTAAGTTCCTTTGGAAAGGAACAGTATGTCTGGGATAGTGTCATAGCACTTCTTCAAGATATTCATGTGAGGCATATTGAGATGATAGGTAGGTAGGTATATTGGTAGGCAGGTAGGTAGATAGATAGATGGATAGATAGATAGATAGATAGATAGATAGATAGATAGATAGATAGATAGATAGGTAGATCATTATTTCTGTTAATAACTTCTACTCTTGATGAAATTAATATTTCCCTTTAGAGGAAAACCCCAAAACAAGTCTTTCTTTTATCTTCTATGAAGAAATCTAAAGAAACAAGTATGAGATAGAAGACATGCAAATAAGAGCAGCGTAAGAAGCTGGATCCTATCCTTATATACAAATTAATCTATGGTAGCCAAAATCAGGTGGCTAGTAGTATATTTTCCTACTAATATATTTTATTAAAAAGCATATGCTTTTGTGAGCTGAGAAGATTGTGAAAAAGAAAAAAAGTTACAAATTGGGACCACTGCACAACCTTTTCCCTTTCCATGGTCTCAGCTTTGTTTACCTCACAAGGTGATTGTTGATGAGAAGAAAAAAAATAGAGAAAGGCATGTTTTCTTCCTGGGAGGAGGAAGCTGGGATATAAATCTAACAAAGAAAGAAAATGTATCTGTGACATTACCATGCTGCGATGTAGCATAACCTTCAAAGGCCACCGAAATAATGATGGTGAAGCTGTAAAGCCAGCAACCACAAAAAACGTTGCCAGTTCTACCCTAGAGAATGAGGGAAGGGAAAGGAATAGCCAGTAGCTGAGCTGCTGTTCCCTAGTGGTTCTTTTCAGTTTTGTAATAAAATAAGTGAGGTGGGTGTTGGGAGAAAGAAGCTCACCCCACCCCACAGAAATGTATCACCATGTCCATCCAAGGTATCATTAACTCCATCAGCAGAAGCCTTTGGGTAGATTAATTTTTGAGCCAATGGATAAGGGTCCTTTCCAAAGTGTGTTGATGAAAGCGAACCCTCCCCCAAACACACATCAAAGACTTGCAGTCTCTGGAAGAGTTGGTGAGGCTGTATCAAAGGACTTTTGTGACCAAGTGCATATGTTTATGCACATAAAAGAAGCATGGCTCATGTGGACCTTCTCCTTCAGGCAGATGGAGAAGCTCACAAAACAGCTACCGTATGCCAAATATTCAGAAGATGTAGCTGTTTCACAGTGCTTGGAGGAAGGGTGGGCTGAGGTGATTTGCTTGTTGGATTTGATTTTCCTGGTGGAAAATTTTGGGCAGCTCTATTGATTTTATGTTCTTCAAAGAAGAAGGAAACCTCTTCAGGAGCTGCATTCTTCACGGTTGCCTAAACTATCCTGATGACATGAATATGAGGTAGGAGGAGCCTGTCCACCATTTGTCACCATTGTTTTTCTGCTCTTTCCAGAACTGGTCATCCCAGATAGCGCCAATGTATTTTATGCCATGAACAGCCAGGTGAACTTTGATTTTGTCCTGCGGAAGAAAAACTCCCTCGACGAGCAAGTGAAACTGAGAAACCGCTCCAGCTTGACTCTTCCCAGGACCAACCGGAAGGGCTGCTGGAGTAACAGAAACAGCAAAATTACCCTTTGAGGGAGGATCAGCCCAACACCCAAGGGCCATTGCAGAGACTAACTACGTGGAGATGAACGTGTCAGTATTCAGCTTTGGAGAGTACAAAGCTAACACTTGCTATAAATAAGCACACATTTACTTAGTTACAGAGAACAGACAAAAAGGTCCTGAATGGATATGCACCCCGTAGGCACTTTTTCCCCCCCCCTTTCCCTTTTTTGCACCCAGTCCATGAATTCAAAGTCACTTTCTATCAGAAAGACAAAGATTATGCAGCTAATGCTCCTGCCTTACCACAGACTCTTTGCATCTTCTCAGTTTTGACAGTATTAATTTGGAGCATTTTAGATGCGCTTTTATCAATAGAAGAAGGCATTTTTATCCCTTGTGTTCTTACCAGAGGCGGAAGAGCATCAGACTAACCACTGGCTGATGACAGTGCTGGGAGATGACTGGTAAAGATGGGCTGCTTTGGTAGAGGCAACACTGCTTCTGAAACAAGGGGAATTAGCCTTATCTTAGATTTTCCCTCTGCCATTGTTTTTTTTTTTAAGTCATCCCAGCTTCCAAGTCCTTTTTGACATGCTGGAAGAATCCATTTCCTGCTCCAGGAGTCAGCTATTCATCGATGACTATATGAATGCACACTACTTGCTCTTAATGCCACTATGTTGTTTTCTTTATGCTTTGCTATTTTTTTTTTAAAAAAATGGGTGAATGTATGTGTGCAGGTATGTGTGTGTTTGTGTGTATATATATATATAAATATATAAATATATAAAAAGTCAAAATATATTTCCTTGGAGTGTGCAGTTTTACTCCCCTTTCAGCGGTGGAGCTGTTTTCCTGTATTCAGCCATATTGGCATTATAGTAAACTATAACAGTTATGTTTTATACCATACTTAGTCTGAGAAACAAAACAAAACAAAATAATAATAAACCTGCTTAATAGCCATTGTTTGAAAAGAGCCCAGATATTTTTCGTGATTAAAAAAAACATTTAAAGAATCCCCCTTTCTCTCTCTCTCTCTCTCTCTCTCTCTCTCTCTCTCTCTCTCGTGAGTGTGTGTATGCTGTTCAGCTTCCTCGGGTATTATCCCACGGTCATTGTAGTAGTGCTTTTAAATTTGTAGCAACGTTTCGGCAGAAGTCTCATCTGCCATCATCAGGCTTCTGTATTGAACTCAAATACAGAATACGAACTCAATACAGAAGCCTGATGATGGGCAGATGAGATTCTGGCCGAAACTGCTACAATTTAAAAGCACTACTACAATGACGTGGGATAATACCCGAGGAAGCTGACAGCATACATGTAACTACCCGCGAAACGTAAGAAAATATATATATATATATATTCAACCATTATTTTTTTTAAAAAAATATTTTTTAAAAAAATATTTATGGGTACTGTTTTAATCACCTCTTTGCCTCACTAGCCTGGTTTGTTGGAATGAGGAATGAAAGGTCAAATTTTCATTGCTAATATTAATCCTTCAGAGCCTGCACAACAGTAGTACAATCAGGGAAATGCTGAAATTAAAGTAATAATGTTGGTACCGATCATAAATATTCCAAAACATGGGTGGTAAGGAAGCTTCTTCCTCATAGCTTTTTTCTGATTTTTGGCTTTAGTGAGCAGCAATGACATCCCTCTGCCTTCTCACCTCCACCTTGCAATTTGCTGCTGTATCAGCTGTTTCATTTTGAAGTCCAGGTAACACTCTTCACATGCATACAACTCCTTCTGTTGGTCTCTTATAAAGACTAAACAGAGCTTCCCCCAATTACCACAAAGCAGATTGTGTCAAATTAAATAGAATTCATTAATTTGTAATAATATTTATGACTATACATTTACATGGAAGGTCTTTTTTTTCTCACTTAATTTGCAACCTCAAGTTGAATGTATTACAAGGTTTAACTGGGTTCACTGAAAATCTATCATATGCCAATTCAGAGTTCTTTCCATCCTCAGATATACTAATTGAAAAGAAAGTAGTGCATAATCACACTCAGGGCAGTTTGTAGGTTATCAATTGCACCATCATAGAAAAAATAGATAATTGACACTCCTAAATACTTCAGTAAAGTATGTTTTCAAGCTTTGGCCATGTAGGAAAGGGAATGGGTGGTTGAAGCACAGTGACATCTAGAAGCCAGAGAGTTAATAATCAGAAATGAGCCAGCAAAATAGATTTGTTTTTCTTTGAAGTAAAAGGGGATAAGGATCTCCTGAAATTCCCATTGATACGTTTGTACGTATGCACGTGTGTGCATATATGTACATGGGGATGAGGGTGAGGGTGTGGGTAAGATGGCTACATAGCAGAATGTAGTACATAGCATTTATGAAACTAGGAATGGGGAAGATGTCATAGTTTGTAATGGAGGAACTATAGTCATATTTTGCGGGGTAATATTGAAGAATCCATGCAGGGAAGGAAAAGAGTATGTCAAAAATGTACAGGTGAAACTCAAAAAATAAGAAAATATTAGAATATTGTGCAAAAGTTCATTTATTTCAGTAATTCAACTTAAAGGATGAAACTAATATATGCAAAGCAAGATAGTTCAAGCCATGATTTGTCATAGTTGAGATGATTATGACTGACAACTCATGAAAACCTCAAATCCACAATCTCAGAAAATTAGAATATTACATGCAATTAATAAAACAAGGATTGTACATAGAACAATATCGGACCTCTGAAAAAAGTATAAGCACGCATATGTACTCAGTACTTGATCTTTGGGCCCCTTTTGCAGCAATTACTGCCTCAATGCGATGTGGCATGGAAGCTATCAGTCCTGGCACTGCTGGGTGTTATGGAAACCAGGATGCTTCAGCTCTGCGCATTGTTCTGGTATAGTCTCATCTCTATTCTTCTTTCAATTGCCCCATAGAGTCTCTATGGGTTCAGATTCATGGTGTTTGCTGGCCATATCAGCATCAGTAAATCCCATCGGGTCATTGAACCAAGGTTTTGTGCTGTTGTCGGAGTGTGGCGAGTGGTGCCATAACCTGCTGGAAAATGAACACGTCAGCATCCTCTATGAAAGCTTGTCTGCGCAGAACATGCGAAGCATGAGTGCTCTCAAAATCTCCTGGTAGACGGCTGCATTGACCCTGGACTTAATGAAGCACAGTGGACCAAAACCAGCAGATGACATGGCTCCCCAAATATCAACCACAGACTGTGGAAACTTCACATGGACTTCTAATGCATCCTGAGTGTGTGCCTCTCCATTCTTCCTCCACTCTTTCCTTGGTGTTCCAAAATGAATGCAAAAGTTGCTCTCATCAAAGAAAAGGGGACTTTGGACACTGAGCAACAGACCAATTCTGTTTTTCTTTAGCCCAGGTAGATGCTTCTGGTTGTTTGATTTGTTCAGATGCACAGCTTGATAAGAGGAAATACACATTTAAGCCCATGTCCAGGATCCGTCTGTGTGTGGTGGCTCTGATGCACTGACTCCAGCCTCAGTCCACTCCTTGGGAAAGTCCCCAACACTTTTGAATGGCCTTTTCCTACAATCCTCTCCAGGCTGTGGTCATTCCCTGCTGCTGTGCACCTTTTCTTCCACAATTTTCCTTCCACCATAACTTCTATAATGGCTTTTGAAACAGCACTTTGGGAACATCCACACTTCTTGTGCAATTCTCTTTTGATGGCTGTTCCTTCCTAATTATGGAGGGGTGTCAGTGATCCGCAATTTTCGCACAAGTGTCAGGGTCAGCAGCTCTTTCCCATGATTGTGCATTCCTACTGAAACCAGGACTGGAGACCATTTAAAAGGCTCAGGAACCCTTTGCAGGTTGTTTATGGCTTCATTAGCTGATTAGAGTGGGACACTTTGAGCCTAGAATATTGAACCTTTTCACAATATTCTGAGATTGTGAATTTGGTGTTTTCATGAGCTGTAAGCCATAATCATCTCAATTACGACAAATCACAGCTTGAACTATCTTGCTTTGCATGTAATGAGTCTATCTCATATATATTTCACCTTTTAAGTTGCATTACTGAAATAAATAAACTTTTGCGCGATATTCTAATTTTTCAAGTTTCACCTGTATGTCAGAAAGTATGAATTGATGTCATGTTACATTGTGGTTACAGATGAAAACAAGAACCCATACATAGTTGTTATACTCCAATGTACAATGGTAGCAAAAGAACCAGCAATGGGTTTTGCAATCCATGGGCAGGGGATGGGTGGGTAGTATGATACAATGGATGAGAATTAGACAAGGTGGTATAGAAGTTCCTGGATTGTTTGGAAATGCAAAACTGATGAGAAAGGAAACTGATACCTGCTTAGGAAATCATCCATTTTGAGTATATAATTGAAGCACAGGACTGTACATGCACATGGCGAATGATGAAAAATGTAAAGTTATAACTGATTACTATAATTAAATTTGAGAAAAAAGTAGTTCAGGAAGCAAAAGGAAAGAAGTGAAAGAAACTAGAATGAATGAGAAAGAAAGAAGAAAGAGAAAAAGGAAAGAAAGGAAAAGAAAGAAAAGAGAAAGAGAAAGAAAGAAGACAACACAATGACTGAAAAGCAGACATAAGAGGATGTGGAATCTGCTTAGAGAAGAGTGAAAATAACTTTGTTACACAAAAGTGTGTGGAAACTAATGAAAAGAATGAAAAATAATGCTTGATGAACTAATAAAATGAAAAGGGCTGGGAATGTCCAAAAATGCTGTAAAATGTTGAGAAAAAGATACATTACAGGTGGTCCTCTGTTGATAATTTTGTGACTGCTCACACCTGCAAGAGTACTGAACAAGTGGTACTTCTAACTCAGTGTTGTCAAACTGGCGGCCCACAAGCTGGATGCATCACGCACAGGCCATGCCCACCTCAACTCTGCAAAGGGGAAAAACATTGTGATATGTTACGTGACAGTAATATGATGCGGTGAGTTTGACACCCATGTTCTAACTACCGTGAGTTCTAGCTGTCATACCACTTCAATTATGACAACAGAGTCCCATAGTAATGTCATCATTTGTGAGTTTCTTTGCTGGGTTCCAACAATAATGTCAATGGGGACGCTAGAAGGAGGTGGCAAATGGCAACCGTATGGATACCCTTGCTTAATGACCCAGGATGAATCACTTAATGACAGCCACCAAGACTGCTGGAATTGTCGCTGAGCGGAGGAATTCCAGTTCTAATTGCCATCATCTGTATAAAGAGAGGTAAAAAATTGTATCTGAGAAAATAAAGAACCACTAAGATTAAAAATGTACCACAATTCAGATGGAAGTAAAAACATTGTCTGAAATGGCTGAAATGAGCTAAATAAAGAGCTTCAAGGAGAATGAAGGGAATTAAAATTGTGATGACATGAATTGGTATGGAACTGGATGGAGCGAGTGCCAAGAGTAATAATCTAGAGATTTATATGGGAATTCCTATATATCAAAAGGTGCCATTTAAATGGATGTGAAAATAATTAACATGTAGGAAAAGACGCGAGTTTAACGGTAAATGTGAGAACATTGAATAAGAAGGCTTGAAAGTGTATTAATATAATTGGTGAAATATTAAAATAAGCATGTGATCTTTTTAGTAGGAGTGTGTAACTTTGACAGCATATTTGGGAAGACTGTGCCTGTTGATTGGAACAATGTGATTGTTTTCCTGTACAGAAGTGAAACTACTAAGAAAGAATGCAAAAAACAGCAGGATTAATCTGTTAAATGTTGTTAGGAAGGTGAGTGGCAGCAGTCTGACTGAAGAGCTGCAGTTGGTGACAGTGAGGAAAAATTGGGGAGCCCAGTGTCGCTGTAGGTTGGGCAGTGAATATGCAGATCAAATTTTTATGGAGTCCTTAGAGCTCTCTGAGTTTGAGTCAAGTTCTTCAGCATGTCATGGAAAAATTACTAAGAGCAATATGTGAAGATGTAAGTGCTTCATCATGAGCAGGGAGCATTACCAGTATTACAAGGTGTGTCATCACTTCGGTTGTTTGGCATATTTATAAGGGATGTTTGAGGTGATGGAAGGAGGTATGTTGATTTAAGACCAAAACATACATCCAATTTCATATGCAGTTACTGTCACATTATTGGGTGAAAAATTATATGATGTAACAAGGAGCAAGAAGCTAAACACTAGCCTAACAACAAACAAGGAAAATGTGCTCACGGTGAAAATGAAGTTAATAATTGCAAGTTTTGTATAAATGGTGAAAAATTTACCTTGGTAGAAAGCTTACTACAGAAGGGGAAATGGATGGGAAAATATCAGGAAGTATAAATGTTGGTAGTAAGGTAATAGATGTTGGGTGATTTCTGTGAAGAATGAAAGAAAAAAAAGCTTAAGATTTTTTTGGGGGGGTATGGGAATTGGAGAAGTTAAGAGAATAATTAAGTTGAATGCAATGGGAAGCTTTACTTAGCAGTACCAATGCAGATAGGATCAAGAATAAATCTTAATCAAATATAAAATGAATGTAAGATTGAATGACCAGTGTTTTGAGGCTTTGCCATGTACAGAATATCAATGAAGATCAAATTGCAAAACAAGTATGTGAAGGATGAATGACTCGTGGGAAAGGGAAGATAAAAAAATGTAGTTGGATCAAGTTGATGATTACCTTAAAAGAGAGAAGTTTAAAGTTTAAAGACCATTAGGTTCCATTTCATTAGCAGGTTAGGTAACTTCTTCAGAGATAACAAACACAGGAAAACCCTGGGACCCAGCAGTTCAACCCTGAGTTACATATATATTTTTCACTGTAGGGAACAAAAGTTTTAACAACAAAAAGCAATGTGTAAAGCAAGGCACATGAATATTTGGGAAATAAGAATGGTTTCTGAAGATAGAAGAATACTGTGAGATATAGTGGTAGTAGGGTAATCTAGTTTATTTTTTTCTTATTCCATACATTTTACTTATTTGTCTTACTATTTCTTACTCATTTTGTGTTTGGCATAAGATTACTCACTCTGGGATAGAAGAGCTTGATTATGTATGTATGTATGTATGTATGTATGTATGTATGTATGTATGTATGTATACAAATATTTATTTAACAGTAAGCTTTAAAAGTATCCAGAATATTCAGAAAACCCATTCTCTAAGTTTTCTGGTGAAAAATAAGCAATACGCATAAGAGCTAAGTGGGTAAGTATATGCACATATTGTATTTATCAGTAGAATTAGCTAGATTTTTATATTGTTATGCTTGTGCTGACCATTTTTTCCAAACAAAGACAAGAATGTTTAACAATTGTTGTATAAAAGAGTCTTTTATTTATCCCTATGATTTAACCTATTCATTGAATCTTTATTAAAAGATTTATTTAAAAAAAACTATCAGTATGAAAACAAAACATCCAACCCACTTTCACGATCTAAACTTTGTTTATAGAATTTTAGATCTAACACGGATTAGAACAATAATCATCTCATTAATTCCAGTGTTTCAAGAATTATTTTACCTCCTGATTTGGTAGTGCTTTGAATAATGAATTCAGCTGGGTTGTGAATACTAAATAGCCCTGTACCTCAGAATTACAAGCTTCCAGTCCTATGTGGTAAGTATAAAATGGGATCCATCACGGCTTTCAAAGTCTTTTTAGTTCCTGGTTGCTAGGATGGGAGGAATGTTTGGTAGACTCTTTCTCTTTCCTCAGTTATTTTTCTCTTTCCCAATTCCAATTAGTATGAGAGGAAAGTTAGATACATAAGCCCCAGTCCAGTTTAGAGGATTAATCCATTTCTGGAACTTATTTAATGGATAAAAGGTCTTGAGACCACGTGAACCCCCCCACCCACCAATGTTTTCACACCTCCCTGCTTCTGGCATTAGATTTTCTGCCTGCATGTGTTGGGGTCTCCCAAATATGC
This sequence comes from Laticauda laticaudata, assembly GCA_004320025.1. NCBI lineage: Eukaryota > Metazoa > Chordata > Lepidosauria > Squamata > Elapidae > Laticauda > Laticauda laticaudata. The sequence continues at coordinate 22,783 of BHFT01006327.1, forward strand.
TTGAAACTAACTCAGAATTTTTATCCAGTCTCTGGACAAGCTCACTAGGCCCTGCAGTTAGGAACATCTAGAAAACTGAAGCAGATTTATAAGTGTTTGCCATATGCCTAAATGATAAACATATATAACTTTACTTCTGACTGATGAGAGGATTTTGAGTTGGTTCAAATCCCCCCAGACAAATTAGCCATTTTCATTGTATCACAGATGATTTTTAAAAATGCCCTCCATTATTTCAGTGATTTTTGCTGGCATCGCAATCTTCTGTACTTATCCATCACCCTTTCTTTTGAGAAACTGGCTATTCATTTCCTGGTATAAAACATATTGTGCTAAAATGGTAGGGACATAGATCACATAGAAAACACAACTGCTTCTTAAAAAAAAACACCAAAAGGATCAAAGAGGTCTGATAATAACACCCACTTCTTTAACACATATCTGCTCCGCTAATTATTCCCGATGGCAGCAGATTATATATTTTTCCTCCATTTGATTTCTACAGTCCTTTGCTACTTCAGCATAAAGTGTTTCCAAAAATGTATTTTGACCCATCACATTTCCCCACCCCATTATTGTTTTGATGAATTGTAACAGAAGAGGAAAAACAATGCCACAGCATACATGGAATATACCCAAAGCCTATTCTGCCAATAAATAAATATATAAATCACCAGGTACAGACTTGGAAGTTCAGATTTAAAAAAAAAAATCACTTTGCCTCTCATTAACTTTTTCTGTTGCAATTTCACCTACTTGATCCTAAATTATATGCCCAATTATTCCTGTGAACATTGGAATTTTTTTTTTTAAATTACATGAAGTATGACAAAAAATGACCATGAGGGCTTTCCTTAATTTTGGGCATAGTAAGGGAACATTGGAAAGTTCTAGAATCAGGTTGTTCTTGTTGGATGTAATGTAATGTAGTACAATAAAAGTATTACAGGGCAGCAAGAGATGTTGAACATTCAATCACTATATTGTAGGTTCAGGATTCAAATCATTTTATGTTTCTTTAGCTAAATAAAGCTTCAAACCAGTTTCCTATTCCCATAGATCACTCCAGACTGCGATGCTATGTTAAAGTCATAAATAAATGACCAAGACCTCAAATATTGCACTCATTGCTATATATATTATCAGACCAGCTGATAAGCTGCAAGCACGTCTTTTAGAAAAACAAACAATTAGACTTATTTCTTCTAAGAATAGCAATTCGTGGGTAGAATATCTGTAACAAGTTCAACACATACAGATTCTTTTGATTGTGCTTTTAAAACATTTTGGTTCAGAATGTTTTTTTCCCCCTATTCAGCTCAGAAGTCAACATTAGAAAAAGAAAAAAAACTTCTTGAAGTAAATGAACACAGACAACTTTTAGGGGAGGTGTTCTAAATATGAAGACTTTGCATATGGAGATGTTCTTCATATGGTGAAGATAAAGGAAATCTTGTCCATCGCCTGATTATTTCAAGACACATTATTTAGCATTTAACCTTACTGTAGAAATGAGAATGTTCTAACATTTCTGCTTCAGAATATAGTTCACAAAATCGAAACCAGCAAGAATTCAGGCAATGCAGCAGACAATAGACCAATAATTAACACAGAAAAACTTGGTAGCTCCTTCCTAACTCTTGTATATATTACTTTTTATAAATACAATAAATCTACACCAAGAATTGTAGAAAGACATTGAGGAATCTTTGTCCTCGTTTCCTTTTAGAGTCCTCCAACAGCTCTATAGAATTTCCTTTAGTACAAGCCAATCAGCAAAAAACAGGCCTCCTTTCAAAAATTGTTTTAAAGTATACTACCCTTGATTCAGTCAAGTTCATCTACTCACCCTGCAAAAATGAGACAAGCCCTGCTTAGTTCAAGTGAGTCATATCAAACTATTTTGCCAAGCAAGATAGCATATCTGTGTCTCTGGAAGTTGTAGAAGTTCCTCTGATGTTTCCAGTAACTTGTAGCTGATCTAGTTAACAGTCAGAGTTCATCTCTGGTGGATGATGCATCAAGGGAAGGTGTAGGTGGCAAGGCATTCTTGTTCTGGGCATTTTTATGGATCTGGTCCTGTTGCCGTGATTTCCGGGAGAGTGTCCTGTCCCAGTCAGTGGCCACAGTCTCGTTGTCCCAGATTGTAGATGTCTCTGTGTCACTGAGGTAACCTGGTTGTCCAGTGTAGTGTGTTGGATATATCAGCAAAGGCTCTGCAGAGAAAGCTTTCAAATCTCTAGGTTCATAATGTTCCATGTATTTGGCTCTTAAAAAAGAAAAGAAAAGTCACTAAGAAGAAATGCGTTACCTCATTTCCAATTTTTGATATCTTTTATACCTCACAGCAGAACAAACTTATGATTATAAACAGTGGCCCATTTAACATACTCCTTATCAATGCTGTAAATCTATATTCACACCCCTCAACTTAAACATATACGGATAATATATTTAAATGTTGGGAGGACTGGTATATTTTTGACAATTATAAGCCATTTTTCAACAAAGGTCCTTACAGACCAGCACTGTAAAAATAAACATGTCATACATGGTCAATAATTTTAAAAAACTGAGGAACAAGGACCAAGTTCAACCCTAACTGTAAGAAAGTATTGGCAGAATTTGGTCCACAACCAAATTGTTAAGCAAAGGAGAAACATAAATTAGTGCACAACTAACTAGCACTAATTATATCCTTCCAAATATACTGTAATTTCCCTAACTTCAAATTTTAATTGAAAGAAATGTAATCAAACTTTAATACAAAATACATTCACAAGCTAAAAGATATCTGAAGTTATCATTGGTCTCCTCATAAGATGACATGTCCTTATTAAAGCACTTCAATATCCCCTGAAGCTTTAAATGTATATGGAGATGCAATAATTTGAGCTTCCAGTTGGACTATGGTGATAACACCATTTGCGTCATCTTAGTAGATGACTTATATGGGAAACCCAAGGGAACAAATGCAGCCCTCAATTCTCTTGGAGGCTTTCAGTATTTTCAGCTAAGGTTCTCTTTTAGACTCGCTGGGGACAAGCTTTTGTGAAGGTCTGCAGCAACTGCATTTTTCCATATCGGGCCAAGTCTAGAAGGCAATATTGGAGAACAACTCATGATTGAGTTATTAACTATGGTATCTCAGATAATTAAATCTTGGACAGAATTCAGTACTCTTCATTCAATAATGGGATGGCTGAGTAAGAATAAACTGAAATTAAATCCAGAAAAGACACTGTGCTATTGCTCTATAGCAGGGGTGTCAAACTGGTGGACCATGGGCTGGATGCGTCAGCACAGGCCATGCCCACCCTAGCTCCGTGAATGGGAAAAACATTGCAAAACGTCACGATGGCAACATGGCATGGTGAGTTTGAACACCTGTCGTCTACAGGAATCTGAACTTTGAAATGAATTATACATTTGAAAAAAACAGTTCTGCGGTCTGGGAGTGCTCACTGAATCTCAGCTGGCACTGGCAAAGCAGGTATAAAGGAGTGTGTTTTTATGCAATTTCCCTTAGTGGACTGGCTGCAAACCTCCCCAAGCTGGTAATATTTAGCCATTCCTTGACTTTGTCTAATCTTTAAAAACATTCAATATAATCTTTATAAAGCATTCCATGTACAGCTGCCCATGAAAAATGCATGGAAGGAAGTGACAACTTATGCAAAATAATGCAGCAAGGCTGCTAACCTAACTGCCAGGAATAGGGATCAAAGATTCACAACGCTTGTTGTTTGCTGAACGGGAACAACTAATCTATAAAATCATAAACAGCTCTCTATCTTTAAGATTGGTGGGGAAAGCCTTCTGAAAACATTCTGCTATCAAAAGCCCAGCCACCTGCCATTCTCCCAGACTGTGGAACACTTTTCTTAGCCTTTCAAAACTTGGGCCAATTCTATCACTTTTGTCTTACTTTACAAGATTAGAATCAATATGATATTTAATTACATTCTAACTTTTGGTTAAAAGTTTTAATTTTGTCAACTGCCATGAGGGTCTGCATGGAAGAAAATTGATATACAATTATTAAAATTTTAAAAAATGTGACTTGGTTTTCATATTCCCAGAAGCAATGTGCCCAATACAGATGAGCTCTGCCCACAAAGCTTTCCCGTTTATATCATGGCCAGTCATTTCCCACACACATAAAACTGCCATTTATAGAAGGACTGTTGAAGAGATAATAGAATCAGCACTAGCTGTAAGAGGAGTGATGTTCAACCCCCACTAAAAAGTATCCCATAACCTGAAGCTTCAAAGTGACTACAGGAAGCAACTATTTACTGATAAGAAGATAAATATTGCTGTTGAATGCATCCTAGTATAAAGCTAGCAAACACCTAATGCAAGTACAGTAATCACAACCAATAACCTACATTGGGTGCTTGTTGTACATGACTGGCAAGAATTCATCTACAGGGAGCATCTTGTTGAAAGGTTGAGCTCCAATTAGCTTCTGAGCTCCTTGCAAGGAGACTGCATAGCCCAGTGTCCAGTAAGAGTAATCAGCTTCCACAAGATTCATCACATTAAATACAGCCTTTTCTGGATGCTCCACCTGCATCCGTTTCCGACCTATATATCTACATAGAGAGAGAAAGTTGAGTCACTGAACCCAGATGTCATTGACCAATATGATGCAGTGTAGAAACATATAAGTTTAGCACCTTGGTGCCAGATCTCTAGCCAGAAGATCACCAGGAGCTTCATGAGAACCATCTTTTTAAAGCCCATGTCACACTGGCCAACCGATGCAAAAAGGACACAGCGGACGAGCAAAATGTTCCATCCGTTGTTGTCCGCTCTCAAAAGGGGCAACGATTTGCATAACCAGAGCGGATAACACGGATGCGGGGAGGATGCAGGGCGGATGCAAAGCGGATACGGAACAGAAGCCCAGCGGATGGAAGTGGATGAGAGCGGATAGCGCAACCGCGGGGCTTCCGGGGTCCTCAGCAAAGCGGACGCGGAACGGATACAGCGGATGCACAGCGGACGAAGCCTAGCGGATGCACAGCGGAAGCCTAAAACGGATGCCTGGCGTTAATTGCACATGCGAGGGGATGCATTGCGTCAGCCCTGTGGATATAATGGAAGCAGCTCGGAAGCAGGTCGCCATTCAGAGGAAAGACCTGCTGCCGGACGGATTGGCTGCCTTGCCTGCCCTGCCTGCATCTGCCTGCCAGCCTTGCTGCCAGCCTTGCTACCAGCCTTGCTGCCACCTTGCTACCAGCCTCCCTGCCAGCCTTGCTGCCAGCCTGCCTGCAAGCCTTGCGCCAGCCAGTCTGCCTGCCAGCCTTGCTGCCTGCCTTCCTGCCAGCCTTGGTTCATGTCGCCTGCCAGCCTTGGTGCCTGCCTGCCAGCCTTCCTGCCAGCCTTGGTGCCTGCTGCTCTCTGCCAGCCTTGGTGCCTGCCTTAGTGCCAGCCTTCCTGCAAGCCTTGGTGCCTGCCTGCATGCCAGCCTGCCTTCCTGCCAGCCTTACTGTCTGCCTGCCAGCCTTGGTGCCTACCTGCCTGCCAGCCTTCCTGCCAGCCTTCCTGCCAGCCTCCTGCCAGCCTTGGTTCCTGCCAGCCTCCCGGCCAGCCAGCAACCCCACAACCATGCGGAAGCACAGCAAGCCTCAGCCATCTGCTGCCAGCCCTGGCAAGAGGACAGGGCTACCATCCCGCCCCTGGCCCTCACTCTGTTCTCCTGGGGCTTCTGCAGCACGGGCTCGCTCTTCTGGGGCTGGTGCTTCTGCTTCTGGAGGAGCTGATGACAAGCACTCCAGCACCAGCCACCTCCACAGCACCTGCACCCTTCACCCCTGAGACTGAGCGACAAGAGGAGTGCCAGAGACTCATTTGTTCTTATAGCTTGTTGTTAATAAAGTCTATTATGTCACACATTGCTTCATTTCTTTTTTTAATAAAGTCTTGCTGGAAACTTTTAGAAATGGTTTAAGCCTTTGCATGGTGTGGGATGGGTAAGGATAGCTTTGGGGTGGGTTAGGATACCTGTGGGATTGGTAATAGCTGTGGGATGGGTGAGATAGCAGTGGGATAATAAATCCCATGCAACATACATGTCGTCACCCTCCCAGGTGCCACACCTATGGCCTTTATTATCAATAATAATGTAATATTATCCACACATGTCAACATAAACACAACTCTTTATTAAACTCCCTGCTCATTGTAGGCCAACCAAACATACATGGCCCAATCTCATCCGTGTGATGAGACAGGCTGAAGGAAGCATCCATCAAGCATCTATCATCCTGTCTTGCCATCCACTGCTCCAGCTGGGGAGTTGCACCATTGTCTCAGGAGGTTGCGCTGCTTCTTTGTTTCATGTGAGGCTCTGTTGGGCCTTGCACATCCTCAGTGTCTATCAGGTTTCGCCCTTGCCTCCATTCCCCAGGCTCCATGTCTCCATTGCCTTGCTGGAGGTCCATGAGCCTGTTCTGCAAGACGGGTAGCGGGTGCGCATGAGATTGTGCAGGATGCAGCAAGCTTCCATGATCCTCCTCACGGTCTCTGGCAATGCTGCATGGTGGTGAGAAGTACCTGGAACCTCTTGGCCAGGATGCCAAAGGCGTTGTCCACCACCCGCCTAGCCCTGGACAGCCTGTAGTTGAAGATCCTCTCTTCACTGGTGAGGAGTCTGGAAGTGTAGGGCTTCATGAGGTAGGTTGTGAGGGAGAAGGCGTCATCCCCCACGATGAAGTAGGGCACATCTTGTGTGTCGTTGGGCAGGGGTTCTGGATCTGGGAAGCCCACGATGAAGTTGCCTTCCAGCTCCTCCTTGAGGTGACTGCGTTGTATACCTGGGCATCTGAAGATGAGCCGCTGCCTGAAGCATCGATGTACTGAACTTGTAGTCAGCATCGACCATGGCGAAGAGGATGATGCTGAAGAAGCCCTTGTAGTTGAAATAAGTGGAGCCTGAGTTGGTTGGAGATTTGCAGGCCACGTGCTTGCCATCTATGGCTCCAACAGTGTGTGGTAAGTTCCACTTCTGATACCACTGCTCTGCAACTTTCTTCCATCCTTCTTCAGTGGAGGGGGCACTGGTGGAGTCCTCCTTGTATTCTTCGATGATGGCCTGCACCACTTCTTTTGGTCACAATGCTGATGGTGTGGATGGCACCCTCCAGCCGTACTGCATGCTCCTGTAGGCGGTCCCTGAGGCCAGGTGGCGAGAGTGAGTGCCACCTTGAGCTCAGGTTCCAGGCTGGGGGTGGAAGCTGGTGCTCTGCTTGGTCAACCTGGGTGTCAGGCGCTGCACAACTTCGTCAAACATGGCTGGAGGCATCCTCATGAAGCTCTGGAACGCCCAAGTGTCTTCGTTCCTGAGTTCCACCATCATTGTTGTACAGTCCGTCCTCTGCTCTTCTGGCGAACCATCTTCGGATCCAGACTCTTTTTGGGTGGCTCCTTTTCTTCTCGCAGTAGAGTTCACAGAGCCTGCAGATGGCTTCGCACTGTTGCAGAACGATGGTGGCTGCCGAAAGGACTTTGTTACAATCCACGGTGGACATGACTGGATGCTGTGGAAGAGGAAGAGCCAATGAAGGCTGCAGAGGTCTGCACCGCTGGGCTGCTGTTCTGAAAGTGAGATGCAGGCGAGTTGCTCCCCTTTTATAGAGTAGATATAGTGTCCCTTTGCATCTCTAGGCATCCTCTAGGCATTCTCTAGGCATCCTGCAGACATCCTTAATATCCGAGATAGGTCCCTCTGCGAACGTTTTTCCGTTTTAAACGCTTTGTTTCCGTTCTGCATCCGCTAGGCATCCATTCTGCATCCGTTCTGCATCCCTTCCGCCTCCTCCCTGCGTCCGGGTGGATGGAGTTCCCGGATGTGTAGCGGACGCCTAGCGGATATAGCGGATGCGTAACGGATGCATAGCGATGCGAGCAATGCAGAACGGACGAATTGGATACATTTTCCGCGCAAAAGTTTTAGGCAGCCCAAAGCTTTTGGAGCAGATGAAACATCAATAAACGGATGCTGGACGGATAGAGAGGAAGCAAAACGGAGGCAGTGAGTACATCGTGTTTTCGAACGGATGGCAAGGTTTTTTGTCCGTGTTTACATCCTCTTTGCATCCGTTGGTTCACTGTGACATGGGCTTTAATAACTAGTAAGAATTGACAACATTAAAAAAGAAAACAGACAGATGTGGAGTTAACATAAAAGCTTCCCAATTCCTGTGTTGGATCAAAGGCCACTTGGCCCAATCTTCACTCCTAGAGTGGGATCCTTCATGTAGATGATTAAGTACAACATATGGATATTGTGATTAGCAGCCATTGGTAGTTTTATCCTCCGTGGACCTGTGCCATACATCTTCATATCAATGGCTATCATTACATCATATGGTAATTAATTCAGAAGGTTATACTAAAACAGTCAGCAAAAAAATCTCCTTATTTTAGTTTTAAATTTCCTGGCATCCTCAACTACTGGTAGTCCTCAGCTTAAGACCACAATTGAACCCAAAATGTCTGTGGTTAAGTGAGACATTTGTTAAGTGAGTTATGCTCAACTTTATGACTTTTTAAGTGAACCATTGTACTTGTTAAGTTAGTAACATGGTTGTTAAGTGAGTCTGGCTTCCCCAGTGATTCTGCTCTTTTGTCAGCAGGTTGGAAAGATGATCACACAACCTTGGGACACTGCAACTGTCATATAAACACGAGTCAGCTGCCAAGCGCCCTAACTTTGATCACGACTGTAGGAATGTTGCAATGGCTATGTGAAAAATGGTCCTAAGTCACTTGTTTTAGTGCCATTTTAACTTCAAATGTTCACTAAACAAACCAATATAAATCGAGGACTACCTACATTATGAGACAAAAACATCTCCCTATCTGATTTTTCTCACTCTGCAACTTCTAGAATCCACTTCCCTATTTCTCCTTATTCACTGTTATTTTGAAGCTCCAGCGCCTCCAAATGGGTGCTCTTTCCTTAATAGGGAGCATTCAATTCCACGGAAGGGAAGACACTCAGAAGCAAGATTAGTGGATTATTACTTACATAAGATCCCAGTCAAGCTCTGCTCTCTCAATGTCATCCATTAGCTTTGTGAGCTTCTTTCTGAACTGATGCTCAAAGCGTACATCATCTTCGATGACTAGGCACTTCTCCATCTCCCTGCTTACTATCTTAAAATAACAATTTGAAATAATTCAAATTAAATTCAGACAATCGCTCATGCCCTAATCCCCTCATGGGTGGACTGCTGGAATATGCTACACATGGGGCTGCCCTTGAAGTGCACTCAGAAGCTTCAGTTGGTCCAGATTGCAGCGGCACATGCAATGATGGCCATAGTCCCAATTGACAACTTTGCTTTGTAGAGCTGCATTGGTTGCCAGTATTTTTCCAAGTGCATTTTAAGTTATGTCCTATTACCGCAGTTTCTATATTGCATAGGGCCTGGTAACTTGAGGGATCGTTTATTATGAGTCTAGCAGCCTTGTCAGTTTGATCTGACATGAGTTGACATGCTCAGGGTCCCTTCAATTAATTAATCAATCTCATCTGTCAGGATCCATGAAGCATGTCTTCTGGAATAAGGGTCCTCCCTCCAAAATCCATGTGAGTCAGAAAGAGTAAAAGATTCTGCTGGGCCTTGGATTAGGGTGCTTGGGGTTCCTGCTGGATTCAGTGTGGATATGGTTAGCCATATTCCCCTTCAGTTCTTGTTTTTCTGTACCCATTTAATATATTTCATAATTATTGCACTATATTTTATTCAGTTTGGTTTTGTTGTATATTTTCTAGAGTTGGGTTGGGCAGTGTCTAAACATTTATATTTATTAACCACCATATTAGAAAAAGCTGTAATAAAATTGTCCCATGAGTTGTTTATCTGTGGAAGAATGCCTTCTCTGGAAGAATGCAAGTAAACCAGTGGAAATGCCTGTCTTCCAAGCGATCCATCATCATGAGTCTATCTTCAAGATTTGCAAAAAGGAGGAGATGAGAGGGGAAAGGACAAGAAGCATTTTTGCCAATTACAATGAAGATACACAAATTTTGGTTACCTCCTTCCATATATAATAGTGGCTAAGGAAACAGCCAATCTCTCCTCTGGTCAACACTCTAGAGGAGTATGGATCCTGGTAACCAGGAAGCATATCTATTTTTAGAGCTTTCAGCTGGCTTGTATTCAGCATCCTGCAAGAGACAATGATGAAATTGCTTAGCCACATATTTTCAAGATGGAAAGGAAAACTACAACCTATTAAGAAAAACCCATAAGGTGATGTATCTGTACAATGTGTAGCAAAAAAAAAAATCCTCCCTACAGATAGAAATCAATGCAGTGTGGTAAAATAGGAATTATTACTCTTTTTTCTCTCTAACATTCTAGCTTTCAGCTTTCAAAGCATTGTTTTCATAAACCAGTGTTTTGAAATAATTATTTCTACTTGCAGTCAAAAGTGGTACTGCCAATTCTCGCTACATATTTTACAACAGTGGTCTCCAACCTTTTTTGTACCAGGGACCAGTTTCACGCAGAAACACTTTTTCAAGGACCGGCAAAATCAATTCTACCCCAATAGTAAAGGGCTTCTTTACCATTTCTTTACTAAAAACATATTTNTATTTTAATCACGATTATTCATTCTTTGCAGCCCGGTACAAAATGATCCACAGACCGGTACCGGTCCGGGGCCCGGTAGTTGGGGACCCCTGTTTTACAAGATCTCATTTGTAACACTTTGAGAACTCAATAAAAATGTGGATTCTGCCTTGCACAATTGTGCCTAATATGAAATGTACACAATTTGACCACTGAAGGAGAATTCAGCTGGATTGATAGGGAATTCAGCAGAGAAAATGTTTCCTTAGGCAAGCACCAGTGAAATGAACAAGAAGACATGGTTAAATTTGATTCCAAGATACTAAAATTTCCCCAGTTTTACAAATGAGGAGGAAAGTGTTGATTAGTTAAAGACAATGTGGGAATCTTTTGTGTACAAAATACTATTTTAAATAGCTGGTGGCGGGAGACAAATATTTTTGCTCTTTAAAGAGATTAAAGAAGATGCTCAATTGAGAATTATCTATCCCCTGACAACTATATACACCATATATCTGCACACACAAAAACTTATTAAGGAGACAGTAAGCTTCTGAACAGTGTCTCAGGGAGAGAAATAGCAGGCAATTATTTTGCAGAGGAAGAATGTTGTTGAATCAAGCTTGATTTAATGCTCTAGTCTTCCTAAGCACAGAGATGCACAGCATGGCTCACATTTGGCAAAGCAAGTCAGCAGCAAGGCTGGAGCAGAAACAATGTGACAGAGATACTAGGAGTTGCCTTTATCAATGGGTGCATCTCACACTTACTGATGTACTTACTGAGGGGAATAATTGAGAAATAGTTGATAAATGTATCCCTTATCACATACAGTACTTTATTTCTTGCAGTCCTTAAACTAGGCGGCCCAAACACTCCTCCTCCCCCCCAATTTTACATCTCCATGCCTGGCAATGTTTACCAAGTCAACTCACTTTCCATCCACAGCTTCCACTAGCTTGACTTCAATTTCCTGTTCATATAAAGTCCACAACATTCGATCCCGTCTGTCTTTCCGACGCTTCAGATTGATCATAAAAATCTAGAAAGGAAGAGACCAGAAGCATGAATACCGTAAGAATAGCATGTGCTGTGCCCCCCCCCCTAAATTTTATTGACAGCCAATGCTAAAATAGAGAATGGCCATCTTAGAGGAGAGGAGAATTGCTAATTCAATTTCAAGGAAAAGGGCATCCCCCCTATATGGGGATGGAGGTCTGCGGCCAGATTTGGTGACTTTGATAACTAAATCTGAGATTGTCTATATGAGGGTCACATTCTCTGCCTTGAATTCTTGGTGTATTTTATTTGTTTGTTTGTTTGTTTATTTATTTATGGAATTTATATTGCCGCCTATTCGCACATAGCAACTCAAGGTGGCTTACAGAATATAAAATCTCATATAGAAACAATAAAACTAATAAGAGTCATATAATAAAATCACACACACCCCAGCCTCCACCCCACGACAGCACCTCACATGAGCCATTTAAGGGTCTCCATCCCACTCTGAGTTCCCCAGGCCCACTAGCAGGTCTTCAGCGCCTTCTGGAAGAATGCTAGAGTGAGGGCCAATCTAATCTCTGGGGGGAATGTTGTTCCAGAAAGAGGGGGCAACACAGAGAAGGCCCTTCTTCTGAGTCCCATCAGGTGTATCCTAAGGGATGGAACCCGCACCATTCCCTGCCTCCCCACTCTGATGGGTCGGGTAGATGTGACCAGCAAGAGACAGTCCCTCAGATAACCTGATCCCAAGCCATGAAGGGCTTTAAAGGTGACAACCACCACCTTCAATTGCACCCAGAAGCAAATCAGTAGGTGATACACATGCACACTGGAGTCTGTACAAAACCATGTGGGCCACTGCATTTTTCCATCAACTGCAGTTTTCAAATGCTCTTCAAAGGCACCCTCATGTAGAGCATGTTGCAATAGTCAAGATAGGAAGTGATTAGGGCATGAGTGACTGTGAGTAGGGATTGTTGGTCCTGGAAAGGACATAACTGGCACACAACCTACAGTTGCGCAAAGGCTCCCCTGGCCACGACCGCCACCTGCTGTTTGAGCAGGAGTCGTGAGTCCAGGAGAACCCCCAGATTATGCACAGGGTCTGTTTGGGGCAGTGCCACCCCAACCAAGACCAAAGGTGGCAATTCTCCCATAGCCAATGAACCTCAAACCCAGAGCCATTCAGTCTTGCCAGGGTCTAGTTTCAATCCATTGCTTCCCATCCAGCCCCTAACAGCCTCCAGGTACTACGAGTGGGAGGACACAGTATTGCTTAACTCACCACGGGCTGAGACATACAGCTGAGTATCATCAGCATAGTGGTGATACCTCAGTCCTTGGTGACAGATGATCTCACTCAGCAGCTTCTCAGCACTTCATATAAATGATGAACAGGAGCAGAGAGAGTACCAAGCCCTGCAAAGCAGTGGACAAGGGCTGGATCTCTCCCCTCCTATCAACACTGACTGAGAGCAGCCACAGAGGAAGGAAGTGAACCAGGGTAGCACAAGGCCCCCCACTCTCATCCCCTGAAGCCACTCCAGGAGAATACCATGGTCGATGGTATCGAAAGCCATGAGAGGTCAAATAGAGCAAGGATGGATGCATGCACTAACCCCATCCTGGGCCCACCAGAGATCATCCAAAAGCGCAACCAATGCAATTTCAGTCCCAAATCAGGCCTGAATCCTGAGTGGTGGGGGTCTAAATAATCTGTTTCATCAATAACCTTCCGACCAGGTAAATGAGGTGAGTGCAAGGGAGCAGAACACAAGACTGGTACTAAACACCAAGGTGCCTGCCTGTGCCTGCCCCCTCTTGCTGCTCATATCTCCCGTTACCCAACACCACTAAAATAGGTCACCCTCCTCTGCCTTCCCTGAGAACCATTCCATCCCCCATCCTAAAGACTCCTCCTTAAAAAGGGAAAAACCTCCTACAACTGACAAACTGTCATGGGAAAGGTGAGCCTTACAGGTGCTCGGTCTTGGCGCCCTCAAACTCACACCACCCCTTCCTCATTGCCGCAGAGGGATCACATCCAGCACTCTCTCATCTCCCAACACACTTATAATACATTTACTAAATGCACAAATGCACCCTGCATAAATACGAAATGCACCCTGCCCAGTCGCTCTTACCCACCAAGCAGGGAGCCACTCCTCTCCCCCAGCTCTCCCCCAGGGAGAGGAACCAACACATTCACCTCTCACCCAACTTTCCCTTCCAGCCCCAGGATTCTCCTAGCAGCCTTCCCAGGCCTGATTATAGAACATTCAGAAGATTCTAGAAAGTAGTCGGAAAAGTAGCCAAAAGGCCTGTGATGCTGCACTAGAAATTGTAGCAGCTATGTAGTCCTACGATGTCTCCTGAAATTCACAGATTTCCGGGCTCCCACTTGCCGCAAAAAAATCCCAATGGCACCTGCCACTCTCCACAGTGTTATTAACCACATGAATAGGCCCAGCTGCCTACAAAGGCTAGTGAAGCTTGTTTCTTCTGTCAGCTCTGCCGCCATCAGAAGATATAAGCCATCATTCAGAACTGCAGCTGCTGGCTCTTGGGTTCTCAGACCAGGATTGAGCTTCAGCTGATTACTGCACATTAAGACAGTTCAAAAAGATCCAAGGGGAGTCCAAGGAAACCACACAATCATAAATCATCCACCTCCTCTGCTCCATCTCTCCTTCCAGCTGCCCTTTTCCTACCTCTCCATTCTTCAACCTCTCGGCCATTCTGTTTTTTCACCTCTCTGTTCTTTTTCAACCAATCTTCAGCCTCCCAGTAAGCTGATTATGCTTGTCTCCCTTTTGCCTTTCTCTAAACACTCCTCCACTTCCACATGCCAATCTCTACATTCCAAATTTTCCAAAACTTTCTCTGCACAACAATTCAGAGCACCATCTACAAACACATGCAGCCGCTGCCGCCAATTTAAAAAAGAAAAAGGAAAGTGTGTGCCTTTTTAATTATTCTGCCAGACTTATGAAGAACTATCCTCTCTTAACTCTGAGTTCATTCTATGATGAAAAGAAAAAGAGAAGAGTGTATGGGCAGAAGGTAGTAAGGTTTGAGCTGCTCCCTCACAAATATAGTCTGCTGAGGCAAGAGTATTATTTGTGTGTGTGCAGACATGAAGCAAAAAAGAGCAGCCTTGACATAGGAAGAGTGAAAGTGAGTGAATATCAGCCCCTGCTCCCTTCTAATCGAATGAACTGCCATTGTGTGGGAAATAAAATAAATGCAGACTATCTGAGCAAAGATAGTACTGGTGGATCAGGGTGGACTGAAGAATTCCACACCACAACATGGCTAGTTCAGAGTAGCCTATAATAATGCATTCTCAGTAAAATTGTACCTGAAATTTGTGCTTGAACAGCAGACCCTTGTTGCTAAAATGTGGAGGCTTTAAGAACTAAGAGTCAGGGCTGACTGACAAACCCACATTAATGATGGATATCAGAGAAGGGATTCCAGGAGGATTAAATCAACCAACAGAATTATGTTGTGAGTGTGCAAATGAAAATAAGTATGAAGATGCAACTCAAGCTCAATTAGGCAGAACATGCTCTAGTAACTTCCTTCAAACAAGGCTGGGAAATAAAGTGTGATCACAAATAAGATAAAATAAAAAATAAGATTAATTATAAAAAAGAAATACAGACTGACTAGGTTCCACATATGGTACAGCTATCCCACAACTAAACAGCACCTCTATATTTTAACCATACAAATTAGATCCATGGGGAATTCTCAGAAATCCAGATGCTTCAGGTTAAAGGCAAATTGTCTTGCTTAGCAATTGAAATTTTGGGCTCAATTATAATTAATTGTAAATCTATAGGATTACTTCTAATTCTTCATCTCATTATGCGGTGAGTCCTTGAATCAATAGTTTTCAAATTAATGATAATCCTCAGACTAGAATACTTGTGTGCTCCAGGAAATGTAATTTAAAACCAATAATGCAATATTTGCCATGAGGAATTGCCGGAAAGATGTAGATTAAGTATCACCATACAATCAATTTTCTCCTAAGATCTTTTCCATAGCACATTTAAGAGAAAAACAAATTTAGAAAATTGATTTTTGTGGCATGTAATGCTGCTCTACAGTAGATACTAAATCCCTGCTTGCTCTAGAACACAGGTGTCAAACTCACCCCATCACGTGACATATTGCAATGTTTTTTTCCCTTTGTGGAGCTGGGGTGGGTGTGACCTGTGCATGATGCATCTGGCCTGTGGGCCAGCAATTTGACTACTGAGGAAAAGAAACTAGCTTTTGTATAGCAATAGTATTTAGGCTTCTAATACTGCTTCATAGTGCTTTACAGCACTAAGTGGTTTACAAATTCAGCCTATTGCTCCCAACAATCTGGGTCCTCATTTTACCAACCTGGGAAGAATGAAAGGCTGAGTCATTTTACATTCATGGGATGCTTTGGTTCCCATCATCCCCAACCAACGTATTTGGCCACATTTTCTAGGAATGATGAAAGCTGAAGCTCAACCATCAGAAGACCCTCAGTTTAGGGAAGGCTGGGTAAGCCATTCAGTATTGGAAGTTACTGAGCTCTGTGTTAAACTCCAACTGAATGTTGCCTCACACTTTTTCACTCTTGTAAAACTTGGCAGGCTGAGTGAGACTGCCTCCTTTCTTGCATTACCTCATCAAATCCCATCTTCTCAGGGTGTTTTGGAGGAACTGTGACAAACTTGGAGGGTTCAATTGGAGGATGGTCAACTGGAAGAGATGAAGAACGTTAAACCTATTACATTACACTGAGGCTGATAGTTTTCAAATGTATTCATGCTTTGAGTAAAAGAGACTTGAGATCTGTGTATTGCTGAGCAACATAGCTGTGAGGCACTAATCAGTAGCATATAGCAATTCTTCCTTAGTTTTAAACAAACTCCTTTGTAAGCGTAGTTAGGGTATTGCTACAGCAAAGGAATAAAAGCTTCTGAATAAAGCAGACCGTGCAACTCTTTTTCAAATAATGGACTATTATTGATTTTTGAAAGGCTGCACTTCCAAATATGCAGCTTTATGAAGCCAGAGCTGGTGTTGCCTCCATCAGTGCGGTTCTTGGGGTGCTAAAAATAGTCCATGTAATACCCCTACTTTGCTAATTGCACTGGATGCTGGTTTACAGGTGCAATTCAAAGTGTTGGTAATATTTAAAGCTGTTCATAACATGGGTCCAGGCTACTTGAAGGACTGTCTCATCCCACTGGGATTGGCCCACCCCACCATTCGTGGCAGAGGAGGCATGCTGAGGGCCCCATCAGCCAAGTATTCTGGCAGGTGGAGTCCAGGTAAAGAGACTTCTCTGCCCTTGCACCTGCCTTTGTCTCCCAGAGTGAGGTCAGCATCAACCCTCCTGATCTTGACAAGAGCTTAAAAACCTGGCTCTGCCAGTTGGCTTGGGGCTCCAATGGCGGGGTTTCACATTGAGGGTGGTTGATAGATTAACAACTTTCTGGGCTCTATATTACTATGAGTACACTTCCTTCCTTACAATAAAAGTAGTCTTATTAAACTTAATTTACAACACCGGGCAGGTTCACAAGTGGTTGCATTTGAGGAAAGATTTCAGGAGCTTACAATTTAACCTGCCGCCTGCAATTTGGCACTGTGATTTATTAAAACAAGTGAGACAGCTGTGTAAATAATATCTAAGACTCAGCCATCAAAACTGTGGTCCCCAATTCAAATTACAGCATCAGCTCCCATTGGGGCTAATCATAGTTTAGGGGTCTATACGATTTGGTGTATGTGTCTGTATCTGTGTAACATCTGTCAATGCCTTTAACCAAATGCATCTCTTTCAAAGATTGCAAGGCAGCTATGCAATTCCACAAATTGCTGCTTAAGGAATTACTAATATGTGCTTCATGGATTCTTGTATACCCCAGATTGCCTTTTCCTCTTTAAATCTGAAGAGCTACATAGCCCCTCTATGGTTTGCAGTGATGGATACTGATAAGCATTTTGGGCCAAGCCATGGTTGTTTTGACCATGGCGTGCAAAACATTGATTCAGCATACTAAGTCAATATCAAACTATAGTGTGGTTTAATATGGGCCTACTTCGATTTGCCACCCTTACAAAAGTGCTTTAAACCAGACAAGAGGATCTTGACAGCTAATGGCACTAGATTCATAATTCCATGCTTTGCATGTTTTTAGCCCAATAATAGATGATGCAATATTGAAATGTTTATGTATGTCATGATCAAAATCAATGTGGCAAACAAATAGTAGGGCTACTATATCTAGGTGGCAAAACTCCAGAGCTTACAGTTTGCTGCCATCTAATGGCTGGCCACTTGTAATAGCTATTTTTAAAATCTATCTAAAAACGAATTAGCAGTTTACACAGAAATATATATAAAAAAAGTTCTTCAGATAATCAACATGCATTATTTTCCATCCTTTGGACCCACGAAGTTTTAACCTATTATCTAAGGAATTGATATAATGGGACAGAGGGGTGGGAATGTTTGTTTTCAAAATGTATTCACTGCCGAATAGTTAATTAGAACACAATAAAAACACAAGATTTGTATCACTGGAAACCAAAATAGTAGGGATGTGAGCCAAACATGGAACTTACTCATCGCTTCACTTAGCATGTGAACAATATTGTCCGCTTCATCTTCTAGCATCTGGTGTGGCTTCAGCGGCACAGGAAGGTAACCATAATGTTCTCTGTTGCAAATGTACATCTGAATGTCTGGAACAAGAAGGAACATTGGAGATGTAGGAGAAAAACTGCTCATAAAGAAAGGATGTTTTCATAGGGCTCCTGCCTGTCTTTAAGGGCGAGTCCTGAACTCCACCTTCCTCAAGATTCTTCTAAAGCAGTGGTTCTCAACCTTCCTAATGCCGCAACCCTTTAATACAATTCCTCATGTTGTGGTGACCCCCAATGGCTTAGTTTCTAAGACCATCGAAAATATGTGCTTTCCGATGGTCTTAGGCAACCCCTGTGAAAGGGTCATTCGATCCACAAAGGGGTCGTGACCCACAGGTTGAGAACCACTGTTCTAAAGAATCAAAGGCTGCAGAGCCTCTACCACATAGCCAAGCTGTCCCCTTTGTTATTCATACACATTAAACATGACACTGAACACAATAAACAGATCTCTGCCCTCTGTCTCAGTGATGCAGACAAAAGAAAAAGGCAGCAGGAGGAAAGGAGTTACAGTACAGCAAGCCTATGAGCAATTACTCTATTGTTAGATGTGTTGTGGTTTTTATTCTGAATTTTAACTTTTGTAAGCAGCTCAGGGTCAATCAGACTCGAGCAGCACAAAATTAATTAAAAGAAGAGTGTCCCCAACAGAGCAGTAAAAGAAAATGGAAGGGATAAACATAAAGATGGTTGAGTTTTTGATAATCTCTTGGAAAGAGGGCAAGGACAACCACAATGGCTTTAACTCTGAACGAACACAAATTAAGAAGAGAACAAGCAACGGACCTGCCAAAAGAACATGCCTGAAAATGGTCCTTTGTATTTTAGGAAGCTTACTCAAAAAATAAAATAAAATCTACCCAAGAATCTTGAAACACTGGAGGTTTTTAAGAAGAGACTGGACAATCATTTGTCTGAAATGATACAGGATTTCTGCTTCAGCAGAGGGTTAGACTAGAAGGCCTCCAAAATCCCTTCCTACTCTATTATTCTCTTATTTTACCCCATTTCTTTTACACAGCATGACTGCCACAGTCACTGATGCAGCCACACTACAGTTGGGGGGAAAGTGGTTTTAGATTCCCCCAGCCAGTGACTTCACTTTAACAAATGATGTCTTAAGGCCTTGGGTGGAAAAGTTCATAACTTTTAATTTGAAAGAGCTTCCAGGTGAGCAGGCATATTGTTCTACAGGGACAAACAATCCAGTTGGCTTTCCTGCTGGCTTTCCACATGTCAGATTAACAGCTTGCTCCTAATTCCAAACCAAGAATTACAACTAGACTATCCTCTGTGAGGAGTAATTTGTCTATCCTCACTTCCTAATGAACGTGAATGCATTGCCCATGCTTGTACAATGAAATTGTCCTTGGCTTGTTCAGCCTATGCATTTTCAACTGGCTTTGTTAAAATATAACCCCTTGTGAAGCTCCTGAACTACCAAAACATTGGGTACAGGACTCATCCCAGCATCATCATCTCCAACTAAGAATGCAAGAGCCTTTAGAAACACTGGGCCCTTGATGGAGAAGGCTGGACCAAAGAACCGGCTGCAGCTTGACATGCTATTTTTGTCCCGTGGGTAGGCAAGATGTGCTCCAATACACACCTGTCCTTTCTTTGGTTCTTGAGACTTGGCAGGGGAACTAGAAACCACTGAAACCAACAAGGGAAAAATAAAACATGTCCCAGTTACTGCAGTGGGCTGAAAAATGAAAGCAGCAGTTAAAATTTCCAGAAGACACAGTTTAAGAAGCTGCAGACAAAACAAAGTGCATTCCCAGTATGAAGCTGAAAATAAATTGTAACTTTTTAAAAAAAGAAATCTGTCTTTTTTTAACCAGCAGGGAAAAGAGAAGAATCCAAGCTTGGTCATCTGGTCTAGTTGTGGCCCAGTTTATTAATAACAGAAACATTTTCTGACATTTTAATATCACAGGGTTGTTTGTGGAGAGAATTATGTCTGCTCCTTTACAATCTTCATATTTTAAGCCAAGCAGCTGACTACTACTATTCTTGTCAGTTCTCAGTTCATCTGTTAAATGCCATAATTGAGAAGAGGTGAAAATATTTTTCAGGTATCTGGTGTCCTCATTTCCAGCTTCATATCTATTTTCTCTTGTAAAATCATCATCATACTATCAATCATGATAGTATGTTTTAGTTTGCCAAGATTCCATCTGTATGTGAGGAACAATAAGTATTCTATTACCGTTCAAACAGTGCTGAATTTTTTTTATGATTTTTTTTAATTTTTGAAGCTCTCTTTATGTATGATCATGTTACAGGATATCCAAACGCTCCTGAATTCACAATTTTTAAATGGCTCCTTACCAGCTTGGCGACTTGAGAAGGCAAAAACAATGATATCATCAAAGGTCCAGGTATAGTCTTGGTGTGGAGGATAAAATGCCAGCTTATCTGATGCCTCTTTTCTCAGATCAATCAAAAATGTGGAATGTAACATTGGGACTGCAAAGCAACCAGTTCTCTTCCATTCCCTGATCAGAGGATAATCTGGTGTCCTCTTGTAATAGCCCTAAAAAAAAAGAATATATAGTATTAAACTCTTCTTTTAAAATTCTTGCCTATAATAAATGGCCGTGATCCTGCTTGCCAATATATTTATTTAAAAAGCTGAAAGCTATCTAAACTATTGTTACATTCAATGCAGAGTATATGTCAGGCTCCCCAAAACCAAGAAAAACATATTGTGGTTCTTTGTTTTTTCTCATCTATAGAGAGAATCTTATCAAAGTAAAGCATGCTACCATTCCCATAAAGCATACACTCTGGGAACTATAAGTCAAGAGTGTCTTCACTCTCTTTCTCTCATACAAAATATCTGAACTGATATGTTCCTTGCTCCTCTGGAATGCACTTCTTCCTTCCTGGAAATCTGAATTACATTCCATCACATCATTAATGATGGGATTCTCCTTTGGTTAAGGGGAAGATTTATAACCTCATGCCCAGTAAATGTAATCTCACTCTAGGTAGCTGTACTTGACATGAACTGGCAATTATTTTGTACTAGTTTTGTGACTAGTTCTTTTAGTTATATAAACAGATTTCTAACAATATATTCTAGAAATACAACTTTTCAACATTGTTCTAAGATGCAAAGGTATCATACAAAACAGGGAGATCTGAAGGCTATTCCAAAATATGACTCACAAAAATAGTCAAGCAGAGCTGACTTCTGGTTTGCAAGGCTTCGGCGGCGGCAGGAATCTGCGATCGTGCGCGGTTCCTACTGCGCTCGCCGCTGGAATGCCCCTGATCCAGCTGGATTTGGAGGCTATAGTTAATCCGAAGAAGTAACTGAAGATAGGGGAGACTTAGCAGGGGCCCGGGGGAATCGCAACATCCCCTCCTCAGCTGGCTTAACTCCCTTTTCCGAAAGTGGTGGAGTGGCGGTCAGCAATGGCCGCCACAAAGAAGCTTTCTCATCCGGTAAGAACGTGCAGGAGCGAAGCTGAGAAAGTGAACGCGCTCTTTGGCTTAACCGGGATGACAAGTAATATTTAAATACGCGTGGAAATTTAAGTTTTATTAAATATTACATCGTTCCCAACGAAGACGGAACAGAAAGCGGCGAATGAAGAGCTAAAAAGGGCAAAGTTTGTTTTTTCTCACTCTCCTTCCTTTTGGCGATAGCCAACATGAAATGGAGAAATCACAGAAAAACTCCCATTTTAAGGCATCAACAGTAATTAAATTGAAAAATCTCGAAAGCCAATCGGGGACAATACAGATTTCTGAGCATTGAAAATAAAACAAAAAACTTTTTTTTCTATAAGTGGGGAAGGGAGAGAAAAGAATTATTATTCAGATTTTCTTGCGCAGTGAGCGCTGCGTAGAATTTTATAAAAGATTAGAGCTTAATTCGCTTAACAAAAGTTCTAAAAGGCATATAATTTTAAACTTTGCAGCTTAATATAACTGAACTATAACCCCAGGAAGAGAAAAATCATAAAAGCAAGAAGCTTGCTAAGTGAAGACAGGACTGTGTGTATTTGATTGCTTTGTGACTTTTGCGACTTTTGGAAATTATTTATTGACAAGCTATTAAAAAAATATTTTGTGTTGGTCTAAAAAAAACTTTTTACCCAATGCGCACTACTTTGTGGAGAACTTCGCGAAAAGCTGAACTTTAAAACAGCTAACAAGAAGCAGGTAAGGAAGAAGGCGAAGGGCTCCTTGGATACTTGTTTCCATTTTTTAGAAATGCGCGATTCTCCATATTACCTTACCAGAAAACTACAAGAACAAGAAGATTGGGGTGGAAAGAAGAAGAAGCCATCTTTAATGGAACAAACAACTTTAGCCGGGGAAGAAAAGGGAAAGAGCGGGAAAGAGGAATGGAGAATTTAAACTTTAAAAAAACAACCCAAAAGGGCGAAAGTAAGGCTGAATAAATCGAATACAATGTCAGAAAGGCAACAGAAAGAGCAAATACAGCAAGGAAGGGTGGAGATTAAGAAGGTGAGATAAGAGACAAGGGGTAAAAAGAAAAGGATTGCTAGAAGAAAGGAAGGGAAGAAAGGGAGAGAAGTTACAAAGGTTTAAAACAAGATGTAAAGAAACCAAGATATATTCAGAGATAGTGGGTAAAAATCATGATTAAAAAGGAGATTCCTGCAAAGTACATAAGATTGTATTGTTGTATTTATATTGAAATTAATGTTAGAAAATTGGATTTAATATAGAGCTTAATTTTGCCTATGGATTATTGTTTTAATTATATTATAAACTTATTATTCTCTTTTTATTCTAATATAGTAGTTAGCTTTAGAATGTACCTTAAGCAGAAATCAGAATGAAAAGTATATATATTTTAAGGTGTTTAAATTTAAGCGGACAAGGATTTAAAGGTATACATATTCAATCTGTGATTACAGGGCGCAATGTGTGTTAATGAGAAAAGATAAATAGAAATCTGA
Organism: Laticauda laticaudata; assembly: GCA_004320025.1. Lineage (NCBI taxonomy): Eukaryota > Metazoa > Chordata > Lepidosauria > Squamata > Elapidae > Laticauda > Laticauda laticaudata. The sequence continues at coordinate 46,034 of BHFT01006327.1, forward strand.
TATGGAACAGATAAAACGCTCAATACTAAGAGACAAGGGGGTAAAGTCAGATTAGAGATAGGAAAGGGAAGGGAAAAAGGGAGGAGAAGTCTTACAAAGGTTTAAAACCCAAGATGTAAAAGAAACAAGATATATTGTAGTGATACGGTGTAAAAAAATATGAATTTAAAAAAAGAGACTGCAAAAGTCCATAAGATTATATTGTTGTATTTATATCTTGAAAATAATGTTAGAAAACTGGATTTAATAATAGAGTTTAATTTGCTATGATTTTGTTTTAATTATATTATAAAGTTATATTTTTTATTTTATAATATTAGTAAGTAGCCTTTTAGAATGCTACTAAGCAGAATCAGAATGAAAAGTATATATATTTTAAGTGTATAAATTTTAGAGGGAAAGATTCAAAGGTGTTCATACTTCAATCAGTATACAGGGAGAAATTTCTGTCGTTAATGAGGAAAAGATAATAGAACATTGAAATAGAACAGACAAAAGAATATGCATAATGATTTCAAATGAGATGGAAATAAATAAAATAGAATTAGCAGAGTGAAAAAGAGGGGAGAAGCTATATAGAAAATGTAGAAATGTAAATAAGATGTGAACGGCTGATAAAAGTTGAGCATGAATTTTGAATTATTGTCTGTATAAAAAAGATGTAAACCCAGGGACTAAGCTGCTTTCCAAACAGGAAGATCTCTCTC